>JAHZNA010002907.1:0-15997 GCA_027743935.1 Sinodicranocentrus sp. ZH6 | reverse complement strand
CTAGCGGTGTCATTTTATTTCCCATCAAAAATCAACCACATTTTTGGATAGCGTGGTTTTCAGAATGACTCATTGATATTTGCTTCACCTTTAAGGTTTGTCTTACTTTCACCTTTCTGGGAATCCAAACAAAGTCGCAGGTGTAATAATAAAACTACTGCTATCCAGATCCCTAACATGAAGAATGGACTTAGAATGGGACGGCTCGAACACAAAAAAGTTTTGATTGCATTCTCATGTCGGTTTAAACCCTCTAGCTGGTTCTCCCAATAAGCCTATAAAAGATAAGTAAGGCGAATTGTTGGTCGAGGCTAATTTTCATGAAGTTAGTTCTTCTCTCGTTAAAATGTGTGAGTTAATAGTGCAAATTCATGTCGCCACTCGCATGAATAATTATGATGACTATGACAAAGGCGTTTTCCTCCCATGTGCTACCGTGAAAAAAGCTCGTTGTGAAATGGAAAGTTTTTAACTTGATATTTTATGGAGATGAGCACTCATAATGAAGTGAAGTGGATATAACCTTCACTTTATATTTTACTGGATAAACCATCCTCATCCATCACCATACAAATTGCTAGAGTAAATAAAATGAACAATGTATTGCTACAAAATTTTGAGTGCACAACTATAGTACCATATTTTCACATCATACGCAAATAGCCTGGTGTAAGTACATACTTATTAAAATTCCGACTTATTTTTTACCACTAATTCTGAGCGTTCATTGTTCATTAAACCATGTGATACGGGGCTTGCATATATGAATGCAAATTTTCAACTGATATCTATGCATATTACGCTCCAACTCCTTTCATGTCAAATTTGCTCTTCCTCTAACAATCATGAAGTGACACCGTGATCAAGAGGCTAATTTGCTTTGCCCTGTGTCTTTCTTGAGCTTTGGTAAGTATAAAGACTTCGTGTCCTAATCCACGTACTAATTTCCCTTGGCAAAATGTACTTTATGACAATAGGAAACTCTTCTTTCGTTAGAGCTCTTTTGTGAATGAGCACTGTTCAAACAAGATAAGTAGATAGAACTAGAAAAGAGTATTTTCTCTCTGAAATCTACTTGAATACACATGATGTGATGATAATGTTGATGATCCTTAGTGACTAGTTTACTTTGTTAGGTCGGCAACCACCTATATACTTTTTTTTGCAGCACACCTAACCACCAAAAAATTAGATTTGTGTAGGGTAGGCTCACAAAAAGAAATGTACCGTTGTACGAGTCCGAGTCCAATCTCGCTGTAAGTAAGATTGGCTATCACACTAAATATCTAGTATTTTCATATCGTCATATCATTGGGGCTGCTTGTTCTTGACGGAGTGGCACATAAAACTGACTGAAACAGTATGGAATGAGCAGTATCATGATCATCATCAGAGCCGAGTAAGATGCATATAATTTTCACTGCATTTTAGCTAACTGTACCTGTTTATATACGTTTTTCCCCTTGAAACCATTTTGTCTTACCTTGGTTGCTTGCAATAGGTCTTGAAAATCGTGCATCTCGGTGCTCATGTATGCTCTACGAAGATGACGAGTCTTTGGGTGTAATGTACGATGCATAATGTATGTAGGTGGACTTTATTAGTTGAGCTGGGACGACTTTGGCACAACTAGTTCTCAGTTTCAGTTTTCTACTTAATCTCTGCCTTCTGGTGTGACGTCTTTTTGGTTGTTTTGTGCCAGTTGAAATCAGTCTGAATATTTTGTGCGGTAGTACAAGGTTATAAACGAGTGCGGTGGTCGGTGATCAGGTTTTTAACAAGGGAGCAAGAAAATTTTGTCGTCATTTCTGTAATACTTTTTTGCACAATTTCGGGTTTCCCTTCTGACCTTGTTTACTCTTCTGTAATAGTCAAGCTACAGCTAGGTTTTAGCTCAAGGTAAGATAATATTTACCATCCAAGGAATGATTGCCTCTGTTCCCTCACTTGCTCAGTTTTATAGCTGAGTGTTGTGCTATTTGCTATGGCATACTTTTAATAGACCCATCATATACGCCATCCTATCATACATCATTACACCACCAACATGTCATAGACCATTACACCACCATCATCATCGGTTTCCTTTCATCATTGTCGTCGAAGGGAAGTGAACTGAGCCAGGAGTAGACTATGAGTTTGTTTGAAAAATTACTATTTGCTTAGGTTTCCCTACTATTGGCGTTCCCCTTAATGGCAAATGAGGAAAAGACGACAGAAAAAAACATCCAATTTGGCGTTAGTGGAGCGAAAAAGAGATCAGAGATGATTCACCAGTGACATTAGTCGAAACACATTTGTTGGGAGAAGCTGATGAGCTCTCTTGTAGGTTAAAACCGTTTTGAGAAAGGAAAAAAATAAAACAAACAGTGAGTGAATGTCTCCTTCCTAGTTAACATCACACTTTGACGCTTGCTCTTATTCGAAACGAGCTTTTATCAAAATGGAAATCCTCCTGGGAGTTAAATGCTAAACAGTTTTGCATTTTTGGAACACTCTCACGTTAAAGTTTCACTTGAACTGTGTTTGTGACTAGCATCTAGTGCGTATTTTAACGTTTAGTAAATGAGATTCTTGTTGATGGAATCAGCTATGGTGCTGTTGTGTGTTAAAGATATCAGAGTCTAGAAGAAGCGTAAAAGTGTCTACTTTATCTTTACGAGGACATTTTTGTAAGTGTAACTACATTCATTGAAGCTTCAGTTTATCAGCGGAGATAGCTCTACTTCAATAAAAAAATAGGGCCAAGTGTTGGTATGTTTAGTATACCATATTTAGAAAGTCATTTAGGCTTTACTATTAACCGTATTAAGTAATGAGTTCACGTTTTCAGTGAATTTTGCTCAACAACGTTCTGAGATTGCTGATTTATGATCAGTCTTTACCAAAAGCTCTTGAGGAAGTGGCATGTGTGGCAAGATGGTACACCATGAGCAAGGTTCTGATGGTTAAAAAAAGTTTATGCAATCATCAAATAGTTTGCTGTACAGTTGGCGTCTTTTTATATGCTACAAATTTTATGGCATTTTCGGATGTTTTAAGAGAGAACCACCTGGTGTTTACCCGTCACTTATTTTTGAATAATGTTTTTGGTGTTGTCGGTGGAGTTGCCGGAGCAGTGGATGTTGAAAGTAGAAAACAATGCAATATATTTTAGATGCGAAACATTTGGCGGATATGTACAGTATGTTTTCAGCTTGGCTAATTTGATAAAAATCTCAGAGTCATTTGAAAACGCCTTAAATTACCATCCCATTCACTTTTAAGCAAATCTCGTGTACGCTTCAGGTAATGCGACATATGCCTTTGTTAAAATGGTAGCAGTCTGACCGAGAGGAATATAATCAGACGAATTCACGTATAAGTTCTCCTCGTATCCAGCGGAAATGAAAATAAAACTTTTACTTTTTGTCGTATTTCTGCTCTGCTTTGCGCTTTTCTCTGAACTTTACTCGTATAAAATTATAATCAGTTGTTAAACCAGGGAACACTCTTCCCGCAAACTTTCTCATCTTCATATTTTACCGTTTAGTGTCTAATAAGTGATGTAATATTTCTTCTTTTTTATTCCAGTTCCCGGAGCACGGACTTCCAAGGCTTAGCGATAGATTGCTACTTTTTAGGCACGACTATAGTTCCACTAACATTCTCCAAATGATCAACTCCGCCTCAGAAATCAGCGATGAAACGTTGGTGGAAATTGTGCTCACAGGTACGTACATTTATTCTCAGAAAACAATGAAAACATGTCAAGAGAAAAATATGTGTTTTTCATAAAACCCATTTTACTTTCATTCTGTGTGTGTCTGAGAAAAAACGGCTTTAATGAAAGCTTGTACTTCCTTCCGCTTAACCTAGTTAGGAATGCAAATTTTTTGGGACAGGAATCCTAGGGAATGAGAATCATTGTACATCTTCCTTTTCCCCTCAGCAGATAAAAAATAATTTAGTTTTGGGACGATGCAGGCCTAAAGTACATCTGTCTGTACATCCTTAATTTTTACATTTAAATTCTGGTAGCATCTCTAAAACATAAATGTGGCTGTGGATATAAAGAAAAAGTAATGAATGAGGAAATAAGCTACATGGCATTGTTCTTTGGTGGTATTTTTGAACATTAAAATGCAATATATTTGTAGGACAGCTCACTAGATCGAAAAAGAGATGAGCTTTTCCAACCATAATAATGATTATGTTATTAACATTCTGCTTTCTTGGACATGCTTATTATTCCTACATGGCCGTTCATGGCTTGCAGTCACATCCAGGAATTTTTTTCCAGTCATTTCGCAAAATTACATTTCTATATTTAAAATCCTCCATCCTCCATAAGACAGACACGCGCTGTTTTTGTAGGCTACGTAGGTATTTTCAAACATAAAAGAACCGGACTCCTGCAACCACCATCCGAACCGGGTCATTCTAAATGTCTTTTGAGTCCTACTTTAGAGGGAAATTATAGAATGCGTTGTGAATTCCTAAGCAAAAGGAAGCTGCTGCAGACATGGACACGCGGTATTGTATAAAACGGAAAAACTTTCCCTTGTTGAGGCTATGTTATAGGATTATCATTAAATTGTCCTTTGCATGTTGTGCGTGCAGCGGTTGTGTTAGGTTTTGACTATAAAGGAAAGTGAAAGGAAGACATGAAGGGAGGACGTTTTCCTCCAAATACACATGGTAAAGAAGACCACCTTTACTTGCTCGTCATCACCATCTAAATTCCATTCGCTTATATGTGCCATGCCATACACCACTTTTTCCCTTCTTTTGCCCAGTCGCAATGTGCAAGAACGGTGTGTGGATGTTAACGTAGTCGACGAAGCGTACTCGAAAGATTTGCTACTACGCGAAATACTACATCGGCTCATGCTTATGTATGCCTGGAAGGGAGCTGGTGAGATGGGAGCCAACTCCAGCCAGTTGTAGTACGCCTCTTCTATCTTTGTGTACAGCTGAAGGGATTGAAAGAGGAGAAAGTGAGAAGAGGAGCTAAAAATAGATTTTACGATTGCAACTTTCTGTCCCTTTCCCAGACATTCTAGACGAGTTATAGCTATCATGGTGAACAATGATAGAGACGTAATCGACTTATAGGTATAGTAATGAGGGGCACTTGGAGAATTATATTGTGGTATATTTAAAAGCACCCTTTGCTACATTCTTTATTTATACGTATTTCGCAAAAATAGCTATTTGAATCGGTTGTTAGTTGTCTTTTCTTTATGTCCTGGAAAATATTCTCGTTGCAATTTTTATCATTTCACGCAAGAATCTATGTGCGTAGGTACGTACGTACACGCAGCTCCGCATTTTTTAAAGAAACGTTGGAGAAAACTAACTAAAATATTTTATATTTGGACTATATTCTGGACAAAGTTAAGTCTATACATGGGAAAAGAGTCGAAGCAGTACTTAACAAAACAACCCACCAGCTTCCCCACTTTCCCTTGTCTTGTGTATTCTGCTCAATAGTTTTCGCGTAGAGAGGGGAAGTTATGGAGTAGGGAAGTACGGAAATGTATTTACAATCTTTTCTGACTGTCTTTTTAAAAGTCGTACGCAAAAGAAAAGTCCTTCTTTTTTCTCCCCTGCTAAAATGAGAAAGTTTAGCTTTGCTCCTTTTATTATTTGCGAAAAAAACTTGTTTTTATTCTCCTTCTTCTCTTTCTTTTGTAATGCTCTTTTTTTAACTTTACTTTTGTAGTCGTAAAGACTTTTTTATTTAGCGAGAGAGGCAACTTTCCTCCCTTCGCCTTTTTCCCTTCTCTCCTGAATAAAAATCTAGAATGAGGTTTACACCCCGTGATTACTAACTAAGCTATTGTATACTTTTAGCTAGGAGCAGTCGCTGATAAAAATTCCGTAGTAGCATGTATTTTTTCCTCTCTCTCGTCATCCCAAAGAATCAAAGACTCTGAACTTGAGAACGATTAGGGAATGAATGTTGGTGTTCAGTTAATACCTCACTTTTCCAGTGGTATCCTTCGGGAAATCGAATCACACTTTATCCGCTTTAGTATTAATAGCACTGAGAAAAAGTTTTCAATGAGATGAAAAGTAGAGAAAAGAGGAATAGAGGCTTGACCTGAATTTCAAACTAATCCTTTAGTTTAGTCAGTCTGTAATACGTCTTTTATTTGACAAGTTGAAGTCGGTATCACACCCCCACCATTTTCTCATATCACTAGGTTTTCACACTAGGTTTCATTAAAGACGCGATTAGCTGGGAAAAGTTTGTTTTTACTTCCGGCACTGTAATCGAGTACATTCAGGATTGCTGAAAGAAAGTTAACCCGTCTTGAAGGTATAAAAGGGGACGAACGTCTGAAGGAAATTGCAAAACTTGAATGTGTATAGGTACATAGTAAATGGAAACGATGGTGCAAATAGGGTGGATGTGGCTGTTATACAAAATGATATTCTTTAGAGTCTCGAGGTCTTAAGTTGAAATTCTTTGTAATCTAACTTGTTGCCTCGGCTTGAGTTGAGAAAATAAGTGTTTTGCTTGGTCGTGGTGGGCTGGTGGTGGTTAATATGATATGACTTAAAGTGCTAATCTTTTGTACTACTTCTTCACGTTTATATTTCCACGTCTTATATGTGGCTGGATAAAACGAATGACGGGAGTGGATTCGGCTGCTGTGATTTCACTATAGCAGTCTTAGAAGAAAGCATGAAGCCAAATTATATTACACATATAGAGACATGTAGAATGCAACGAGATTTTTATTAAAGGTGACTTGAATAAGGGAAGGTAGCATCTAAGAGAAGAAAAGAAGAAAGAATAGGCAACATAAAAAATGACCCCAAGCGCTGTCTCACAAATGGATTGTGACGACGGAGAAGTTCTTGACAGTCTATGACCATGGCAGTGGCTGAGTAGAGACAAGACACTGGAAAGTTCGTGCTCCCAACATTTCTCATTGTTGCTTCAGTTGGGTTGTCGCTGCGATAGGGAGACTCGTCGTTGTAGAAGCTACTCAGCTGAGTGAATGTCTGTCTCTGTCCGAAGGAATACTGATTTCGATGGTTTATGGAAATTGCATTGCTAGTGAAGAAACCCTTTTTATCCTATGCCGTTATTTTATTCCCTTACTCGGAATGCCAAAGGTTGTCTATGATTCTATGTGGCGCGGATATGATACCGAGTTCATTTTGTTTTCTGCCTTATGGGCTCTTTCTCATCTTTCTCTTCACTGTTATCACTCTCAACCACAGCTCGTGCAATGCTACTGAAAGAACTTAGAAGAAAAGAATGCATACAGCGTTGGCATAAAGAAAATGAAAAAAGCAGTTGGGGATGACGGTATGCAAAGATTATGCTGTAAGTCTTTTGTGTTCCGTTTTTTAAAGTGACGGAAAGCGATACATATATTATAGACCGTGGTGAAGTATTGGCAGCGATAAAAGGAAAGCAGGAAAGTGGCTTTTACACAATAGCATTACATTTCTCTCTACTTTAAGATGCATGACCCCTGCACCCAGTGTGTTGTGCTACGTGCATTGAAAAATCAAGGTGAATTGAAAGGATCTTAGAAAAAAGACTTTTCTCTGAACTACCGTCGTTTCTCTAAATTTATTTTATGGTTAATAACACACTGAATGAAAATGTGGCTGACTACCTCCTTTCCACCGTCACATGTTTCTTCCCCGAAATTGAGAAAAACTGGGTAATAGATATGTTTGACCGCACCATTTCTTCATTGGGTCACCCGAAGAGAGAAATAGTGGGGTGCGTAAGCTACGTATCTCGAGTAGAGTTAATGGATGTATGTGAAAGACGGTAAAAGCTTGAGAAGATCGAATCCTTCCTTTTCTGCGCCTTCTCAAGAAAGTGGGTGAGTGGTTAAACAAGATGGGATGAAATGGAGGTAAAAGTTAAGTAACCAACCATACTTTTGTTATTTGATGTGGTGGCCATAAAATTGGGATAGCAGGAGGCTATTACAGCTCTGAGCTTGATGATAGTTTATTACATGTACTTTTTGTACTAAATTGCTCTCCTGTCGAAACGAGATTCCCTCTGGCTGGGAAAAGCAAGCAAATGGCAGTCTTCGTTACAAATTTCTTGACTAAAACCCTGCCAGCTTACATACTGTGTCTACATTTCCAGCCAAAAATTTACTATGTTCGGGTTGCTTTTGCAAACAATTCCTGGAAATGTACAACGATTTACAGATCCATGAAGGAAGGTCCTTAAGCAAAACGATGGGAATAGACTCACGATTAGTGTGAACTCTTCGTATATACTTGTGCATGTAGGTGATGTGAAAGGGCTCCTAATAGTTTTTCATTCTTGATATAAAAAAAATCTACAGAAGAAAGGATACTATAACATTTATACGATTTTCAGTAACAAGATGAATGTTAAAATTTATAGGGTTAAATCATCATCACGTATTTACTTTCCATCTTATAATTGAAATACTTTTTCCCCTTAATAGCCAATGTTCCACCACCGGAGGACGTCCAAATCCGGCCACACGCCCTGTCCGTCCACTCATACAAAACACCCACGTTTTGTGACTTCTGTGGAGAAATGCTCTTTGGTCTAGTTCGTCAAGGACTGAAATGTGAAGGTAGAGTTATTGAAAATGTTTTTGATGAAAAATATCCTATTGTTTTTATGTAAATCTTGTGAATATTTTGTATTGTGTATTACTGAGAACATGTAGACACGTTAATAAAGAATCAAATCAAATCAAATCAAAGTATACTATGGTTTTTTTGTTTTAAATCCAGGGTGTGGCTTGAACTACCACAAGCGATGTGTGTATAAAATTCCAAACAATTGCAACATGCGATACAACAGACGACGATCATCATCCTATCTTGGCGTACCTCGAAGCCCGTCAGAATCTGGATCGATCAGTTCGATTTCCGCACTGTCAGATGATGGCAGTGGCATCGTGTCACCGACAATCGTTGGTGGATTGGTGAGTAGTAGCTTAGAACATCATTATATTAGCATAAAGAAGACAGCCCTGTATAATAAGTGTCTCGTTTGATGAAAGATCAACTTTAGGAAAAAATATTATGATGATGATAGAAGAAAGTTTTGTGCAATTTGTGCCTGTCTTTTTTCTCAAGACAACATCTGGAGCAGTCTTACCAGTTCATTTTGTTCCATATGGCATACAATACATCTCACAGTCAGTCAGTTGATGATGACGCTTTTTTGTAATTTTATTTTTGTCTTCCAAGTCATATGTTCTAAGTGTCGCAGGCAAAATCTAGACAGGTGGAAAATATCTTTTCATTCCGTAGAGTTTTCCTGTGTATGGCCCGCTACCCCATTTCCAATTCCCCATGAAAGGAATTATTTGTTGCTCTCTCAAGCTGAAAAGAAAATTAATAGAAAGAAAAAGACGAGAGTAATCATAGTTCGTTTATTAAATCTATCCTAGTAGATGGAAAAGGGAGAATGGAACGTTAACTAGAAAGTCAGCTGAAAAGAGAAGAAGTGGGCAACAATATTTTTGCTTTCTTACTCGAATAATGATAACATAACAGTGTAAGAGTAGATAAGATGGACACACGAAAAACGTGCTTAGCAAAAGATTTCTAGACTTTCTACTCTGTTTGTTATAAGCCACTGATGATAACCAGAAGGGAGCCTATTGATGATGGCTTTACAGACGCTTAAAGCCAGACCTGTTGTCAACCGCTAGGCTTGTCAACAAAGTACTTAGGACGAAGCTGTTGAAAGCTTTTTTCCTTTCCTATTGAAATGGAGCGTAAAGACAATCATCATAATCTTCGGGGGGTCTTTTCCCACTGATAGAAACGGGTTTCTATATACATATAGGGAAGGTAAAAGCGGAGAAATTCTATTTTTTGTTATTTGGCATCTGTCTTAGAGTAAAAGTAATGTGGTGTATAATTGACTTTTATATATTGCTGAAATGCTCAAAGTTAAGCTTTTGAAAGCTTTCATATTCCGCTCGAACTAACTTTGACGTTGTTGGGCTCGTAAACGTGTAGATTTGAATTTGATAGAACGCTCTCTTTCTAGGATTTTCATTTTCTTTGCTAATCTTATTTGTGGAAGCACGTCCTTCTGTAATACGAAGACAGAGAAATAAAAGATATTAGAGAGAATTTTTCTTTGGAAAAACTTTCAGTTAGAAAGTGCCATCACATTTTCTTACTGCTAGCATGAAATTTCTTTTTTATTGTATTCACTTTACTAACCAATCATTTTGTATTCATAAAGCACAATGCATCATTCTGTCTACAGGGATCACTTATTCAGTTGATTCCATTTTTTATAGTTTCACTCCAACTGGATACAAAATTTGTAGAACTAAAGGAAAAAGGGTACAAGTGGAAAAGTGTGCGCGCGCGTTTGAACAGTTCATCAAGAGAAGCCTTTTTTTCTTAAGTTTCACCCTTTGAAGAAATCTACAAAAGAACAAACATGAGCACAAGGATGAATTTTTTCGTAATAATATGCAGGTCCAAGTTGATTACCTTCGCGTACAAACGTATACTATTTCCATCATCTTTTTCTTTCATTTCCAGTGAAAACTCAAGCGAAAGCACCTCATGGGAACCATTCATTGTGTTTTCCTGGTGGGGAGTTGTGTTGTCCTTTATATCTTCCAGCTGCTTTGCTGTGTACACTTTCACATCTCTTTTATTGCTACAACTGCAAACCTCCAAATTGTGCTTTGCTTTTAGTAAGTTTTATTTAGCAAGCAAGTTTTATTTTCTCAAAAGAGAATAACAAGCTCGCTGTTCCGTCTAATTAACTTTACTATTGCTGTGAGGAATGCTTTTGGAAATGAGCGCAGAGAGGGTAGAACATTTTATCAAAAAATAGAAAGCATCGTGATGATGAGACTAAGCTAGACTTGACATGTTCTGTAGGATCTGATACCTAACTGACTTAATGTGGTAGCAAACAGGTCAAAAGTAAATGATTAACTGCTAACATCCCCGTCATCATCCGTAATGAAGGCACTTGAACTTTTTTATTTCGCTCTATCCAGTTGCTAGCAACCAAGTTGCCTGTACATATATTTTATAGATTAAAATACATAGATCACTTATAATGTCATTTCACGACAAAATGAAATGCGCAAGTAAATACTTTATGCATTTCGGCTAATACCAGCTTGAAAATGTGAACTGGGATACCTACACAATAAAGGGCTATTCTGATCACGAGTGAAAGCAGTAGAGTGGAGTAACAAGTCAGAGGGAGAGAAAGGCTTTCAGTAATGTTTATTAACATGACTTGAGAGAACAAGACATGTTGTTGGCACTAAGTCTTATAAACACAAGTAGAAATAAGTCTCTGTTCTCTTTCCCGTCATCATCGTAACATTTGAACAAATTGATTGCTACTTTCATCGCTTCAAGACAATAAAAGTTACTTGGCTATCTTCCGATCAGATGTTGTGACTTACAATTAGTATAGTATCCTGTGCTTCCACTTGTGCACTGTGACATGATGTGTATTATAATATATTACAACCTATGATTAAGTTGTTTGTCGAAAGGCATGATTAAAATTTTCTCTGTCATTACTTTTCCTTTGCTCAGCTCGCCCCAGCGTCAAACAATGGGAAGAGTCGGGCTCCGAGGGAGACAGGTAAAATATATCTTGAGTTTGTAACCCATATATATATCATATAATTTATATACGAGTACGACTATTTCATTATTGTGTAATATGCCTTACATCTCGTCTCGTTCTTGGCTTTTAACACAAAGAAAATAAAGTAGTTTAGCTCACGTCAAAGAGTGTGAGTGGCTATATTTCTCTTGTCTTGATTTGCCAAGTCTACCAGCTCTTATCTTTACGTTCCCAATCCGTAACGGTATTAGACTTTCCTTTGATTTTCATTGGAACAACTCAATTTATATAAAAATATAGACAGGGGAGAGATTGCATTGGGAAAATGTTCAGCACGAAATATTTCTTATCTTTTATCACGTGACGGGTAATCATTCAAGAGGTGACAAACGAATGTAGGATCACTTGACGCGCAAAGCTAAACCCGCTGTCTGAACCGTTGTTTCTAACATTTTGTTGAGGACAAAACTATACACACATACTCTCGCGGAGAAATTGTAGGCATTAGTTTTTTTGCACGGAGGAGTCGATGTTGGGGCATATTGGGTAAAAAATACGCAAAATAGTACGAGTTTTCCATCTACCCAATGACTCTGTGGTTGAAAGCATTTGACATTACGTATTACTACTACACCGTGCCTGTGTCATCCTTTTTGCGAAGAATTGTCAGTTTCTGGTTTTCTCACTTCTTTGATTTCGTCCCTCATGGGAAAATGACTTCAGCTCATGAAAATGGCTGAGCTTTACCCTTTCATTTTACCTCTCATGACATTCTCTTTACTTTGCTGTGGTGGACAAACTTGCATTGAATGTAAAGCAAGATAGGGCGAAGAAAATAGGTTTAAATATTAATCGAGACAGATGAAGATGAAGTATGACCATGACATCTTTGGTATTCTTAAAGTTTCTCATGGTTGCGTGCATTTGTTAAATCAGGCGAGTCGTCTGAAGGACAAGAGAGCTTTGAATCTGAGAAGGATGCCTCAATTGGAAGCAGAAATAGTAACGAAGATGATTCCGATGACTCCCCATCCCCACCTGCTGGAACAAGCAGTCCTACGCAAATTGGTAATGGGAAGCTGAACAACATGCCAACTACCATTTTCGTAAGTTGTCCTAATTGTTTTTCCTCTTAATTTTTAAAGAAATGTGTCACTAAAATTACTGCGTTTATGAGAGTGTGGCAGGATAAATATTGTAATACGTATTAATCATAGAATCAGGGTGTCAGGGTTCACGATTCGTAAGCCATGAAAGCCTACATCTTTTACAATTGCATTTGGTATCCCCTATATGCATGTTTTTTTTCATATCGTTAGTTGATTGATGTTGAGCTGTACATGTACTAATCCACAAAGATGCTAGATCGGTAAAACAAACGAAGTGATTTTGAAAAATAAAGTCAAATGGTTGAAAATTAGACCAGCAAATTTATCTTAATTTTACGGAAAAAATAAGGCTTTGTTGTGTTGTTCATCTATACTATACTACTGCAAAACAACCGCATATAATCCACCACCACGTTTAATATAGATATATAAAACCCTCAGAACCACGTTTGAAAAGTAAAAATGCACGTAGTAATATCCCGTAAAATTAATTTTATCAAAAATACAATTACGAACATCAAGCAAGCCACATACATTAGTTCGAGTAGACCTACATGGCCTACCACACTGTCCATTAAAAAATGTTACTTTTCTATGCACAAATCCCCTCCATAGGAGAATTTATATCAATAGACAGACGTGGATATGCAGAAACGAAGGAAGAATTAAATCAGGAAGGAAGGAGGGAAGGATAAGGCTAATGGAGGTAGCATGAATTGGATTGACGGATAGTGTCACGGAAGTGACAAGAAAAGAGAGTTCTATCTCAAACCATTTTTTTACTTCACGCACACCGGCTATTGCACATCTCTTGGGACATTCTATCTCTTCAGATGTCTTAAAAACTGTAATTGTAAATTGTAACAGCAGTCCCTCAATGGGGCTATATAGAACATTATTTTAATTCATTTTCCTGTTTTTTGAGATATTTATTTCATGATCCTTTCCTTGATTTTCATTTTCATGCACGTGGTCGTATAAAGATTGAAAATAGAACGTTAGGGAAGAGGATTCACGCCTGCATTACCTACTTTTCAGTCCGTTGAATTTTACGCACACGACTTTTAAGCCTTTAACATTTGAATGTTCGCTTTTATGTTTGATAGAATAAATTTTAACTAGCTGTTAGGTGGAGCAAAAAAGTGTGATAAAGAAAAGTAAACACGATAAGTTATATGCTAAGGTTTTTCATGTAGAGAGGTTATACCACGATAGTATAAATTGCGTTATTATGATACTTATCAAGATTATGAAATGCATTTTTCATGAAAAATTAACAAGATATGTGTGCGATCCTCATCAATACCTTTACTAATAGGCTGGTAACGAAGCACGTACACCCCTACTACGTTTGGATGAGATGCAGAGACTATATTTGTGTATTAATCTCGGAAGGGATATTAAATGGTGGGGTAAAGTTTTACTGCAATTATTTACAACAACAACAAGTGTACAAGGCGGAAAACCATACAGCGAAGAAAAATTTAGTGCATTCATGAATTTAACAGAATAGTCTGTCTATATAAAGCAGTGAGCGTGCTAATATTTGACCATGTTTTAAGGAACCAAAAGAATGAAGAAAAAGTAGTTAATAATGAGGAATAAACTCAAACTCAGAATCAGTCAGTATAAAATATGATGTAGACTTTTGCCATATTTAGCAAGTCGCTGACTTCATACATTAAATACATTGCCGAATTCATCTAGATCAGACACCAACAAAAGTAGTAATAAAACCTGACCTTTATAACCGTCATTTTTTTTCTTTTCGCAAGAAGTTTATGTATGAGGTGTACTGATGGGCGAACTAGTTTCCTAAAAAAATATGTATTACATAACCTCATTTCTTCCCATCTGTACACGACTATACGGCCATTCTAATTGAGTTGTGAGTGCCGAGTAGCATGTTTTTGTATTAGAATGTGTGATAATATGTTGTAAAGTATGTACAACGTAGCTTGACTTGCTCTACACTAGAATGTGGAGACGCGATGCGTGATAATTGTATAATGAGCTTCATCGATTGTCTTTTACCGAGAATACATGGATATTGTTATGGAGGAAATTAGCTATGGGATATGTTAATAGGGTTGAGTAGCTTGCACCATAACTCACATACTTTGTAATTTGCATAATTAGTTGGGTAGTTATACATGTATCGAGATTCTTTTGTTAAATCCTCTAACTTTGCAATTAATCATTCATGATGCGTCTAAATACGTGTGTTGGAGAAGTTATAAAATATATGTTTTTCATATAATAATGCCACTCCTAATGATTAATGAATGCAAAAAGCTTAATTGTTGGATTAATCTATTTGTGTTTTCTAGGTGGAAGGTGAATCTCCAGAAGAGCCGGGTAAACTAAGGACTGCTAGGTGAGTCTCCATTGATAGATGTTTTTGACAATAAACCTTTAAGAATGCAGTCGCAGCATTTACTTTAGACTTTATATTATTTGCTGGTTTTTCAAATAGACGTTTCGTGTTCCATTTAAAATTAAGCTCTCATTGCTGCATGTTCTTTTCGCGAACTTATATTTTACTCATATTCTTACCCATGGCAGTTGGTCATCTGATATGGATCTTTAAAAAAAATTAATGTGGTATGTAGCACAGTTTATATGGTAGAATTCCTTTGATAATGATCAGGCTCGTTGTGAATCTTGATTTTTTTTGTTTCATTGAACTACGAAATCAGGAATAAATGTACTGATGTAAAACATGAATTACGCTCGCGGGTCTGCTAGCCAAAAAAACGGGATTACGTATAGATTGTTGGTTTTGCATTAACTTGCTAGGTTTCCAACCTTTTTGGTCTGTTTTGATAAAGACTATAATATATATAACGTTTGAAATACATATTGTCAGTCAAATTCCTACAGCGCGGAGTAGCAATAACTTCAGACAAAGTTTTCGATGAAAAAGCTCTATTCTCGTGTAAAATATCATTATTTCTTGATTAAAAACTTTACAGCTCATACTTTGATATTATAAAAAAATTGGCATAAAATAGGGAAACAAAAGGTTAAAAACTTACGATGTGTTACACTTTTTTAATAGTTTTTTAAATATTAATCGAGATAAGGATCAAGTTACATGGTTGTATGCCCACGGCCCACACGTCTGTATGGAGTAGTTTTAGGCTTCGGTTAAAAAATGGGAGACTCTTATCTGGCGTCTTATAAGAGAAATGAATGACGAAGAAGAGGCGTTTAGTATGCATCAACAAGTCCACCGTATCTGGGATCCCTTGTAGCTTGCCATAAATGTAAAAAGGTGTGTGGCCATTTGTGAATTCCT
>JAHZNA010002906.1:0-12350 GCA_027743935.1 Sinodicranocentrus sp. ZH6 | reverse complement strand
GTTTTTCATTGAAAATTCAACAGAAGCAATTGGCAAGTGTAAATCTGCGTAGTTAGTTGAACATTCAACAACAGCGCTGGAGCTGGAATCATTACCTACTTCACCCATTCCTTCAGAGCGAACTGAAAAATGAGTATGACTGTGTAAAATTCACATGCGCATGCGCGCATCTGCGCGCTGGATTTCCTAGTCGACATGTATTATGCACCTCTATTTTGAAGTAAAAATCAAAAAGTAAACAAAAATGTACAATGACATCAACAGTAATTACCTGAGCGAAAAAGCAATAGCTGAAGTGGAACATGCCAACCAACCAAACCAGCTTTGTAATGGTCTAAATCCTGAAATAAATTATTTCATTTGGTTTCATTTGGTTTGGTCTCTTTCCAAAAGCCAGGATTTGAAGGACATCTGGAAATAAAATTATAGTTTTATCAAGCGTTTAAATGTTTTGTACGGAGAAAAAAAATCAACTTGCCACTAAGGTGCAATAGTACGCCACCACTTCATGAGAGAATGAATGCCACCTGAAATATACATAAGACAATTAATCCTTTTGTAAAAAAATATTTAAAGATGAATTGCAAACCTGTTGGAATTTCCATGTTTTTAACTCAAAGCATCCCGTTCTCCTGAAGAAAATTGGCTTAAAAGAACATGAAGATTGTAGTAGCACAATGAAATAACCATGCAATGCAGAAAGGAAATCTTTGCTTGACCCTCGAAAGAGTTAATGAATGCTTCTTCCTTCACTTGAATTGATTTGACTTTTCTTAAATTGAAGTATTCTTTGTCCATCGATGGTTGCTCAATGATCTTGACCTTTTGTGATTTTGAAGGCTCAGAGTTGACTAACTTCATGTAGACTCATTGGTTAGAGTCGAGTTGGCTTTTAATTTGCTCATCCAACACCATTAAAGCACTTAATATCAGCCTGATTAATTTTTAAAATAATATGTCCTTCTTTTCTAACATTTTCCCTGGCTATTTCATTTCAAGAAATGTGGTCATATGAAGTAATTTTACTAAATTAATATATCTTTGCACTTTTTTCATGAGTGTTTAGTGGATCGTGGTAAGTTTGCAATTTAATTATTTTAAGTATTTTGTAAGAAATATTTGCCATCAAATAGAATGACAGCTTAGGAGTCAAAGCTGATGAGGAAATATGTGATGTCGACAATGAAAAGCTGAAATGAATACAAACTTGGATACGATAATTTGAGGAGGAGAAAGGGATTGGTTTTCTGAGAGAAAATACCGAAACAGAGTATTAATCTCCGCTATATTCAAAATTCTCCGCATTTGAATGAGGGCAAGGGAATATTTAATAAAGAGAATTTGTCATGTTTCATATGTCCATGTTAGATCTGGAGTAAATTAGAAATCTGAATTTGGAAAGCAAGTTATACCAGAGTAGTTAAGAGTCAAAGCTGAGAATGAATAAAGTGATGTCGACAGAGATCAGCTGAAATTTAATGAATGATTTATTTTATATTCAAATTTGGTTAAATAGGACCATGCATGCATATTGTGATGTCAATCCAATAATACCTGAGCGAAAAAGCCGAATGTGAGGTGGAACACGCCATCCATCCCAATGACAACTTTGCCGTGGTCTAAATCCAGAATTAAATTCTGCCATTTGACTTCATTGTCACAATACGCTTCGCTACTTTCTCTCTCCAAAAGCCAGTATTTGAAGGAGGACATCTGGTAAAGAAATAAAATTATAGTTAGTAAAGTGTCATCAACCTATTAAAACTTATAATTAGAACGTTTTGCGAGGAGAAAAGGATCTAATTAGCTTGCTTTTCTTGTTACGTCGGCTTCAATTATAAAAGATATGTGAAGAAGAACCAATCCAGACAAGGCATCTACATGGTTTACAGGCTTGTCGGAAGTGATATCCATTTTGAAGTAAAATATTATGCGCAACGTAAATGCCAGAATCCAAGCCAATAGTGGCAAAGCCCAGATGGAATTCATTGAGCGAAATATTTTCTTTAAATATTCGTACTCTTCTGTAATAACCTTTTGAACGCTTGTTATCTTCGTTAATAACTGCTTTGAAGTGGTCACATGTTTAAAAACACTTTCAAAATTATCCACAGCCGTCCACATGGTGTGGGGAAGGATTCCCAAGCAAAATAGGTCAATCATGAAATATTTCATGTTGGAGTTGACATTTATGGCGAGTTCCACAAATCCAAGAAAGTTGTCCACAAGTGGAGAACCGGAATATTGGAAATCCTCAAGGTAGAATCTCGTTCTGGCCTTTTTCGCCAGAGATTTGAGAGCTTGAGGTGACAAGGGAAATTGGTCTGAAGTTGGCAAGTGAATCCAAAAATAACCGGCAAATCTCCCGAACGTGTATAAATAACACGAGGAGGACGTAAACCTGGAGAATTCTTGAGGAAAGGGAGTATCTTTCTGGAGAATTGAATTTAAAGCTAGTTTGACCAATTTTGTTTAAAGCTTTGCTCAAATTCTCTTGTCCCCAGGAGGAAAGGAGGAGGCACGGAATAGAAATAAATTGAATGAGATGGAGGATTACGCGTAAAAGCTGGAAATATTTTGTAGGGGATTGAGACCTCATATCAATTCTATAATAAGAAAGGTCGAACACCAAGTTAGAAAGTAGGAATAGTACGGTACCACTCCAGGAGATAATGAATGCCACCTGAAATATACGATAAGAGATTTATTAACATATTTTTCACCGTCCACACCCACAACCCTTGATATTTTGAAGGAGTATTTTTTAAGCAACCTTTTGGTATTTCAAGGTTTTTAACTCCCAACGTCCCGTTTTTCTGGAGAAAACAAGCTTAAAAGGAAGATGAAGAGTGTAGTAACATAAAATGAAATAGCCATGGAGAAAGAAAATTTTCCCAGGATTTTCGAACTCCGCTAGACTCCCATTTCTTATAGGGCTTTTAAATGTTTCTTGCTTCAATGTAAATGATTTTATTTCTTTTGGATTGAAGTGGGATTTTTTATCCATCTGTGGTTGTGGTTGCTCCATGATCTCACCTTTTCTAACTTTGAAGGCTCACAGTTGACTAAAGGTTTGTAGATTTTTTGGTTATATATTGTGGTAAGCTTTTAATTTGCCTTTAATTCCGATGATGATTGATTAAAGAATATAAGAGCCTCCAAGTCCAACATTTTTCCGGGCTATTCAACTTTAGAAATGTGGGCGTGTGAAGTAATTTGACTAAATTAATATCTTTTCATACCTTCCTTTTCATATATTTGGTGTTAAGGGGAGTGTGCTAAGCTTCCAATTTAATTAATTTAGGTAAGTATTCGTTAAGAGGTTTTCCTAACAAATGGAGTGACAGTTTAAGTGTCGAAAAAAATAAGGAAAGTGGTGTCGACGTATTTATTTTATAATTGTCAATATTCCTTACACACCCTTACGAACAAAATACTTTTACAATTTACGCTACACAAATTATGTTATAGGACCATATTTCTGTCATTACTGCAGATATGTGACCGAATGTTCTTGCATTTTAGTGAACCATACATTTCCCACAAAAAACTTCGTTTCGCACTTACCCATTAGAGCAATTCACTGTTCGCGAGCTAATAAGCTTAAAAATTTATTACTATTCTAATCAGCTTTTAATGACCACCGCTCAAGGGCTTCGTCTACGCAGTCAAATTTTTCCCGTCTATGATAATTTATATTAATAAAGTAAAGTAATTATCAAAGAAAGCTTGCAATATTGGTATCATTTATAATTCATAAAACTAAGCTTGGAAAAAATTGTGTCGAGAGGTAAACTTAAATATTCCCTTATTAACTTATAACTTACCACGTATTCATGAGCCTATAAAACAACATTCCTCAACAACACAAAATAGTCAATATGGCCACAAAATGACAATAATAAAGAAGGGAATGGCCGAGGTGGGAATAATTAAATGATCCGTACATTAATTAAGTTTCCAATTTAGCATATACATTTAAGTTGATTGAAGTAGATAGTTTTCTACCTTATGACCTTTTCACCAAACGTTAGGTGACAAAGCCTTTTAACCAAAACATTTTTAACCTTATCTCAATTTCACCAAAATGCACATTTGGTAAAAAAAAGTTCGGGTAAAAATTCAAGGGTAAAAAGGTCCTGGGTAATAGAACTGGTAACTATTTAGTATATATGTTTGTATTAAAGAAATGAAACGAAAAACGAAACGAAAAAACAAAACTATCAAACAGAATATGTTGAGTGTTATTGTTATATTAGAAAACATTTTTTTTTAAATGTCATACATGCCCACTATAAAGCCTGTCACTAACGGAAGCTTCACTTTAAAAGTTTTTAAAAAAGATTTATTGGTGAATATCTGTGCTCAATGTTATTGTTATTGTACCTAACTATTTTTCTCAAGAAACTGGTAAATTTAAAGACAAACCTCCTACAAGTCAAACATTTGAGCTTTACCAGATCCATTCCAGGGGTAAACCTTATCCAAAATTAAGGTAAAATGACGTAAAGTACAATCTGATGATTCAACAGTTTAAGAATTAATTTGAAAATTGTTTAATAATGCATCAAAATTCAGTTAATTACTATAATTTAAGCATCCTAGTTGACAAGAAAAATCTGTTTAAAAAACATTCATGCTGTAGCGGGTGTTGTCAAGGAGGTCTGAATTATAAATTCAAGTAAACCAAAATGGAATCTAAGAATCAAAGCTGAGAATGAATAAAGTTATGTCGATAGACAGCAGCTGAAATTTATATTAAACATTTAGTTTAGAATTTTTTACCAACAAGAACATGCATTCATTCATATATAATCATGTTGATACAATAATACCTGCGCGAAAAAGCTATAGCTGAGATGGAACACTCCATCCATCCCAAGGGAAACTTTGCCATGGTCCAAATCCGTAATTAACTTTTGCCACTTGGCTTCATTCTCACAATACATTTCCCCAATTTCTCTCTCCAGTAACCAGGATTTGAAGGAGGACATCTGGAAGTGAATTGCAATTGTAAGTTTTATTAAGCAAGTAAAATTTATAATATGTAAGGAATGTTTTCAAGGAGAAAAAATAAATAATCAACTTGCCTTTCTTGTCACGTCGGCAACAATAATGTAAGACATGTGTGAAAGAACCAATCCAGACAAGGTATGTACAAATGTAAAAGGCTTGCCTGAAGTTATATCCCTTTTGAAGTAAAATATGAGGCGCAACGTGAACGCCAGGATCCAAACCAATGTCAGCAAAGCCCACATTGAATTCATTGAACGGAATATTTTCTTTAAATATTCGTACTCTTCTGTGATAACCTCTTGAACACTGATCTTCATTAATAGCTGTTTTGGCGTGGTCACGTACTTCAAAACGCTTTCAAAGTTATCCACAGCCGTCCACATGGTGTAGGGGAGAATTCCCAAACAAAATAGGTCAACCATGCAATATCTCGCGGTAGAGTTGACATTTAAAGTGAGCTCCACGAGTCCTAGAAAATTATTCACAAATGGAGAACTGGAATACTGGAAATTCTCAAGGTGAAATCTCGTCCTAGCCTTTTTCGCCAGAGAGTTGAGAGCTTGAGGAGACAACTCAAATTGGCCTGAGATTAGCAACGGGATGAAAACGTAAAAGGCAAACTTTATGATCGTGTAAATTAGCACAAGGATGACATAGATCTGGAGAAATTTGATTGGAAACGATGATTTTTTTGTGAAAGGGATCGGAGAGTTTATTCGACCAATTTTATTCAAAGCTTTTTTCAAATGCTCCTGACCCCAGGAGGAAAGGAGAAGACACGGAACGGAAATGAATTCTATGAGGAGGAGAATTATGCGTAAAATTTGAAAATATTTTTTCGGGGATTGAGACCCCACATCAATTCCATAATTAGAGAGGTCAACCATGCTGGTAAAGTGCACTAACACGGCACTACTCCAAGAAAATATGAAGGCCACCTGAAATATACGAGGAAAAAATCAATCAACATTATTTGCTGAAGGAGTTATTTTGAGTGTGAATTGCGAACCTGCTGGAATTTCCATGTTTTTAACTCCCAGCATCCCTTTCTCGTGGAGAAAACAGGTTTAAAAGGAGCATGAAGATTGTAATAACACAAAATAAAGAAGCCATGGAGTAGCGAAATCTCTCCAGGTTTTTCAAATCCCACTGAACTGCTATTCCTTATATGGCTTTTGAATTTTTCTTGCTGCAGTTGAAATGATCTTGTTTCTTCTGGATTCAAGTGGGATTCTTTTTCATTGAATGCGTGCTCCAGCTCCATGATCTTACTTTTTGTAACTTTGAATAGTTCCCTGTGAGCAAACGGCTGGTGGAGTTGAGGTTTAGATTTAGGGTTAGGTTTTAAATTTATTTTAATTCCGATGATAAATGGAGCACTAAAATAAGCACAGCTTCATGCTTTCGTTTAACTATCGTTACTACATCAAATTAATATAAGTCTCTCAAAGTCAAACTTTTTCCCTGGCCATTTCGACGTAAGAAATGTGGGCGGACACATAATGTTTGCTAAATTAATTTCTTTTTTAACTTTCCTTTTCTAACATTTGAAGTGTTTAATGGACCGAGGTTAGTTCTCAATTTAATCAAGTAAAGTAGGCCTTTTTAAAAGTAGTTTTCCCAACAAAAGGAGTGGGAGCTTAAGAATTAAATCCGGTGACGAAAAAAGTTATGTCAACAATGAAAAGCTTAAATTGTCATAAAGTTGATTGATAGGATGGAAGACATTAATAAAATTAAATTTTTTGGGAAAATTACTTTTCTAACCCAAGCAAAGAAGATGTAACACAACACCCAGCTCCTGACATGACATTGTCATCATTTCCCGATTCCCATACACTTAAGCCAACATAATGGTTAAACGTTGCTGGGTTGATACTTGATAAACAAGAAAATTAAAATTCAATGCAAATATACCTCATATTAGCTCGAAATAAGGGTTTTAAAAACGTGCTTATGAAATCGTGTGTGCCGTCTGTATGTCTGTCTGCTGTGCACACAATGTGTACCTTTCTATATTGTATTCGTGTGCTACTGACTGCATGAGGTGTTCTACTGCCATCTCGTGGTGTGTTACTGACTATATGGAGTGGTTAGGTTTTCTACTGAGTACAAGGGGTGTTAAACTAAATACACAAAGTGGGCTACTGACTGCTTGGCGTATTGAGCGTGCTACAGTGCTACTTCCTGCGTAGGGTGTTATACTAAGTAAAAGTAAAAAGAGGTTGTTCCACGGACTGTATGGGTGTTCAAAGAACTGCATAGTGTGTTCTGTTGACTGTATTGTATGCGATTTTCCACCTACTGTGTGGGGTGTTTTACTGACTATAAGTGGTCTTCTACTGACTGTATAAGGAAGTCCTACGGACTGTATGGAGTGTTCTCCTATCTGTGTGGGGTAGTTTACTATCTGTATTGTACAAGGCTTCCTACAGCCTGTATGGGGTATTTGACTATATGTGCGTGGTGTTTTACTGAAGACAAGCGGATTTTTAGATTGAAACATGTTTATTTTGCGAGCTACAGTTAATTATTTTCATTATTCAAAAGGAAGACATAAAAGCCTCAGAAAAGGAGTTAAAATTGAACATTCGAGCATACATATCACGCGTGATATGTCTGCGTTTCAAATTATAGTGGTTGATAAATATATATTAGATATATGACCAATGTCATCATTATCATCATCCATTACTCAAATATACTTTGATGTTGCAGTGCCTTACGCCTAACTGCAAGATGGAGTAATGCGTTTTTATAATGCATTTTGATTTCGTTTATTGCATTTTAGAAGTGGGGGGTAACTGACTTCAAGTTCAGTGTCCACTCTCTTTTCCAAATGAGAAAATATTTTGACTTAAAGTTTGTAATTAACATGTAAGCTTCCCAGAGCAAGATACATCATGTTAGTTATTTTATTTGCGTTTTACATGGGTTCTACTGATTACATATCGCATCAGTGACAAAACACAAAATTCACTTCGAATTTTAAAAAAATCAATATATTTGGTTGGAGCTGGACTGAAACTATCAACGAAATCTGAATTTCAAATGTTAGTAAACCAGAAGAAGGATTAAGTGTCAAAGCTGAGAATGAATAATGTGATGTCGACAGAGAGCAACTGAAATGTTAATGAAGCATTAGTTTAGAATTTATGATAAATGAGAACATACATGTATTGTGATGTTGATGCAATAATACCTGAGCGAAAAAGCTATAGCTGAGTTGAAACACGCCATCCATCCCAAGGGCAACTTTGCAATGGTCTAAATCCTGAACTAAATTATTCCATTTGGCTTCATCCTCACAATACATTTCACTACTTTCTCTCTCCAAAAGCCAGGATTTAAACGAGGACATCTAGGGGTGAAAGATATGAATTAGTTTGATCAAGAAATACTTTTTTAGAAGGTAACGTAAAATGTAAAGAGAAGGTACTATAACTTGCTTTTCTCGTCACGTCAGCTTCAATTACATAAGAAATGTGTAGAAGAACCAATCCAGACAAGGAATATCCCATTTCAAAAGGCTTTCCTGAAGTGATATCCTCTGTGAAGTAAAATATGATGCGCAACGTGAACGCCAGGATCCAGGCCAATGTCAGCAAAGCCCAGATGGAATTCATTGAACGGAATATTCTCTTTAAATATTCATATTCTTCAATGATAACCTCTTGAACGCTTGTAAACTTCAGTGATATCTGTTTTGAAGTGGTCACTTGCTTCACAACTTTTTCAAAGTTATCCACAGCCGTCCACATGGTGTAGGGAAGGATTCCCAAACAAAATAGGTCAATCATGAAGTATCTCATGTTGGAGTTAACATTAATGGCAATTTCCGCAAATCCAAGAAACATATTTACAAGTGGAGAACTAGAATATTGGAGATTCTCAAGGTAGAACCTCTTTCTAGCCTTTTTTGCCAGAAAATTGAGGGCTTCAAAGGACCACGCAAAGTCACTTGAGGTTGGCAACTGAACCCAAAAATAAGAAGCGAATCTCACAAGCGTGTATAAAAACACGAGGTGGACGTACACCTGGAGAATTCTCGATAAAAGGGAATATCTTCCTGGAGAAGGGAGAGGAAAGCTAGTTTTACCAATTTTGTTCAAAGCTTTGGTCAAATTCTCTTGTCCCCAGGAGGAAAGGAGGAGGCATGGAATGGAAACAAATTGAATGATGTGGAGGATTATGCGCATAATTTGAAAATATTTTTTCGGGGATTGAGACCCCATATCAATTCTATAATAGGAAAGGTCAAACAAGTTAGTGAAGAGGAATAGTAGGGCACCACTCCATGAGAGGATGAATGCCACCTGAAATATACGAGAAAAAGTTTTTGATTCAAGAAGTGATTTTTAATGAAGAATTACGAACCTGTTGGATTTTCGATGTTTTTAGCTCCCAGCATCCCGTTTTCTTGGAGAAAACCGGCTTAAAAGGAAAATGAAGATTGTAGTAACCCCAAATAAAAAAGCCATGTAGATATGGAATTTTTCCATGTTTCTCGAACTCTGCTGGACTCCCATTGCTTATCTGGGCTATGAATGCTTCTTGCTTCACTTGAAATGACTTTATTTCTTTTGGATTTAAGTGGAATTCTTTATCCTTCGATGGTTGCTCCATGGTCTCAATTTTTGAAACTTTGAATGTTGACAGTTGACCAACGGCTTGTAGATTCGTTGGCTATACCAGGATTGGCTTTTAGCTTGCTGACCCATTTCCATAAAGCACTCAAGATCAGTCAAATCATTTATTTTTGCATTACTGCCCTACTTTTAATACATCAGGTGAGTTTCATGAGAGCTTTTAAATTTAGAAAGGTGGGCATGTCTCGTAATGTGCTAAAATGATTGCTTTTCGTGTCATTTTATTCGATTTAGAGTTTTTAATGGAATGTGGCTCCCAATTCAATAAATTCAGGCAGACATTATGAATGCATTTTTCTCAACAAAAGGATTGACAACTTAATAGTCGAGAGGTAAATAAGGCAATAAGTGAAGTCGACAATGAAAAGCTGAAATGAACATGACTGAATATATAAATGGCATAAAGATATCCAGGAATTGGTTTTTTGGAGAACAACAAAAGAAAACTTTTTTAAAATTGAGTGAAGAAGCTCAAAAGAAGGGAGGGGGACACGACTTTCTTTTACAACAAAAAATAATAAGTAAAAATTTCACTTTATTTTATTGAGTTGTTTACAAGCATCTATCATCTATTTCATGTTCAAACATAAAACTAGCCATTGTTTGTAATGGCAACAATTGTTGTTAATAAAATTGCATAACATTGTTCTCAGAACGACTCTAAAAGAATATTCTGGCAGAATTCCAAAGAGCCTTTTGATGACATATGCTACCCTACTATAAAAGCTGGTAGTAACTGAGGCTTCCTCTCATTCCAATTTTTTGTTTCTTGGTGAAGATACTAGTGATGAAATGATTTAGTTGTTTTTGTGCTGCGCAGGTACTTTTTCAAAAATAAGTTCAAGGGCCAGTTTTATAAAATCAATATCGCCTTAGCTATCGCCTTATCAACAAAAGTTTTAAAAGTTTTTACTAGTGTTGATCAATTTTCAGTGCTTAAGGGCTAACACTATAGACTATAGTCATCATAAAGATATATAGATCTTTTTTCTCTCTTTTTGCACATGTCAGAGGTGGTTGACAAGTGATTATCATAATACGCAAAAAGATCTATCTAAAAAAGCTAAAGCAGTGCTACGGGGAGCTAATGACTGCAATGTAATAGTAGCAGACTACGACATTATTCCTGAGTGCGTGTCTAAAGCTAACAAAAGAACACAGAGAGCTGCTTGAGTTATTGTTATCTTATGAGTACCTAGAGTTATGGAGTAGAATCCTCTGCAAAATTTTGAACCATTTTCTAATATTTATAGTTAGTTAGCTTTTCAAGAATGTGGCTGTTTACCGAAATTAAAATCTTCTATTGGAATATCCAGACCAAACTTGGAGAATGATTTTAATTTTAACTGCTCTGAACAAAAATCAATATGTGGCGTGATTCTGGTGGGTTGGTGATTTTCAATTTTGTAGCTTAACTGGATTTGTGATACTTGTAATGTTTTTATAACAAGACTCGAAATATTCCAGAAGGAGAGGAAATCCTGGTCTTAATTTATACTCGGAATTCCAGCATTTCTCCATCATTTCAAATCTGCATTGTAATAAAATACATTTTTAAGTTAGAGATCTGAATAATTTTTGCGAGATTAACACATTTCTTCATTAGCCAAATCCGGTTTTTCAAGTCGAATCCTGCCATCCCAGATCCCATTTGTGAATTCTTGGTTCCACTGTATGTCTGCGAAAGGACACTTACCTAACATCAAAATTAATTCGTATTACCAAAATATATTTTCATCCCCATTGCTTATAAGTTGTTTTACGTTGCTTTACCAAGTGTAAATGTAAGTAGCCCATCTAAATACTCCGGTGCCATCCATCTCATCTCATCTTAATTTTTGGAAATGTAGACTTATCATGTTTCAATTTTTTCTTGTAATTTTCAATTTGCATTTGAGAAAGTAAGGGGATACCTTACGAAAGCTTATGCTATCTATTAAAAAATAAAATTTACCTCTAAACCACAAAATGAATTCTACAATATCATGACTGTAAAAATATTTGTTGAAATTCTCGTATTCCCATTTAGTTTAGATAAGTTTAAGGGACCCCAAAGGAGCTCCTTTGCCTTAAACTTATCTTCATCCAGCTATTTCCAACCTCTTTCCTTAGCACTTACTTAAACTTAGCAATTCTTTTGGGTCGGTCTCAAGCTTTAGCCACATGTATGTAGCTTTTTTGCTAACCTGACGTTATAGAGCGCTCGCCCTTCCCCTCTTGGGTTTGTTGGGATTTTTCGATGGCTTGTTGATACACACTGTTTGGTATGCCTTAAGAGTGCTACAGAGCACCCTAACTACTTATAACTTAAATCCTCTTATAAGTGGCTTTAAGAATTTACGTGAATACGCTTATTCACCTATTCGGTCTTAAGGCGAAGTTTCTCCTTAAATTCTCTTTTCTTTGCCCTTATCCTAGCTAACAAGTAAGACTAGACTTCTAAGACACTCTATTGTCAAGGAGATTATAGCTTTCTAATGTATTTTGTGATGAAGAATCCATTGGTGATAACCATATCCCCAAACGCTCAACGGTTTAATTGATATTTCCAGTTTTTGATATTGATATTGATAGCAAGTTCCTATAGTAATTAATGCCGAATTTTTTCCTTACATATTATGATATTTCGTCTAAAATGACGCAGATTTGCAATTCACATCATGTAAAAATTCTCAGCCGTTGTGA
>JAHZNA010002905.1:0-33051 GCA_027743935.1 Sinodicranocentrus sp. ZH6 | reverse complement strand
TGCATTAGTAATATTTGTATTTAAAACATCAAAGAAATTAGCAACAGCCTCTTTATCCATTTTACAAAATCCGCTCACACTCACCGGCAGCGGTTGCTGGGCTTTCCATTTAAGTGTCAGGAAATATCCTCTTTTTGTTCTATTGTAAGTGAAATGTTGGGCCCTCATTTCCTCCACCATTTCCCTACTATCTACACTTATCGCAGAGAACAAGTTCAAAAGCATAATGCTCACTGCAATTGCACCCACAGCGCCAACTGAAAATGAGATTACGATAAATAATGGAAATATATCATATGTCCTGATACTCATCCATACACAAGAAGTTATCAGCAGTTGGCTGAGGTTGACAGCAATTAAAACTTTCTCAGCGATGAAGCTCTTTATAATGGTGAGCACCAAAAGGAGACAATTGTACCTTTTGAGAAGCTCCTTCTCAGATATGAGAGAATTTTTCAAAGTTCGTAAATAAGCATTCACGGACATTCCTAGGGATAAAAAGAGAGTCATGAACATTGTACACGTTTGACAAAAGAGGAGAATACAAAAGGCATTGAGAAATGTGGAAATCGTCATTCCAAATAGGACACGAGATTGCTTTGGTATATCCAGATGTGGCAGGAGAAAGTTGTCCATATATCTGCAAGGCAACTCCATTTTGTCCAAGATACTTCCCATAAACCTATTTCTAATTTTCTCCTTTCCCAACGGTACCCTACACTGGGGGCATTCTTTAACGTTTAAGTAGCATTTGCTGCACAGTGGATGACCCTCTTTGCATTGGTACACTTCCACCTCCGGAAGCTCAAAACATATTGGGCACTCTAACTTCAATTTCTCTCCAGTCGAAAGGCTTGCCATTTTCCAGTTATTTTAAATGAAATCCCAAGAAAATTGACTTTATCTCTCTCGTCTTGGTCAAGGATTGAACTTTTGCAAAATTGCGAGCAAACTTCAAAATTCTTTGTGGGTAGAGGATAATTTTCTTATTTTTAAAAGATTGAATCGTTCATTGAGTATATTTACAACATATATAGTAAGATATATATGTGATATTATCAATCAACTGCCTACAGCTAATTTAACTGAGTTGTGGTGAATTACTTGTAAACTAATTGGTACGAATTGGATGAAAAGATTGAAAAAGTAGATTTTAGTCAAAAGTAAAAGTTATTTTGCGGGATAACTACACAAAAGTACCACTCCTTGCTTAGTCGGTGCTGAAATAAAATTTAAAATAAATGATTTTGCCGGATGCGAGAAAGTAGCAGATGAAGGGATAAATAAGATTTTTCATTTTGTTAAGTCTTTTTTTAATACAATAAACCATGTACTAACCTCGTGTCATATATTTTTAAAAAATGTTTGGTGAATTTAAGTGATTTTGTAGCAATCAAGACAATTGTGTATGTATCTTTTGTGAAATGCTGTAGTGTCGTATAAAATTATTTGCTGATAATTCTTATTGTTAGTTTTAATCTTTACTGGCATTAAAAAATCAATGGTCATTAATTAAGAAAATTTAAATAACATTTGATGATGATGTTATCATCAACTAGAGTTCTTGAACCGTCGTTTATCCATCCGCAGATCAGACAGACAGACAATCCGTGCAATCGCTTAATGACTTGTCTTCATGTTTTTTCAGCATAAGCATGCATATCTATGATATATATACGTATGTATATATATATTTCTGGAATGTTCTAGAACAACTTTGTATGCATTAGTCACCCTCGGATCGGTACAGTTCTATCTGTATTTTTCCAAAAAAACCTTTTTCGCTTTTTCTTTCATCATCCATGGGAGTATACTATATATATTATGTTCAGAATATTTGATTATGTATCACATCTCAATACATTAAATGCATAGTCAAAGTTACATGTAGCTTTACATTCTCGCTTTTCGTCATTCCCCTTCAGTCAAAATGCAAGAACCCAGATTAAGTACAGGAAGGAAAGGGAAGGTTGTTTGCACGAGAATATTCTCAGTTTTTCCACTTTAGCCTTGAATACTTGTTAAAAATCGTGGTGCATAAAATGATTATGCTGCAGACATTCCGATATATCGGCCTTACCCTCAAAATGATTTATTATTGAAATACAAGTCTTGCATATTCTTTTTTCTTAGTCCAGCAATGAGCTTTTTAAGTTTATGAAAAGTATGCGAATGAGGAAACCAAGCTGTTCCAAAACCTAAAATTAAATATATGGTATCCTCCCATCATCATCGGTACATATTTATCGAAGAGAAAATAACTTTGTCACATGTGTGCTAATAAATAGGTCAATAAATTACAGTACTCAAGTTTACGTAAACAATTTTTATTTGTGTGCAGGCTGTCACCATAAGGAAACCGAATGGAAATTTAATATAAAAAACAGTTCAGTTATTACCACCGCACTTTACTGGGGTATTAATTTCATGAATGAATCAGAATAACAACAATTTATTGAGAATTACATTGGACAATTTGTAATGCAATTTTCTTATTTCAATCTTACACTTACAGCTTATAATCTACAATAATTAATTTTGTATACATTCTAATTTCCTACACTAATACACTAAAAATGATATAAAAAAATAATTTGAAATGATAATTTACAGCTTAATCTACGTACTAGAATGTTTAAGTGGATTGAAAATCTTTTTCCAATTAAATTTATAAGCAAAAAATAATATATCTGTATTGTTTTCAATAATTATCTCGCTTGCTAGCTCTTTCAACAACTTTTTTTTCACAATCGAATGAACGTGAACCTGATGCTTTACCGCGTAATAATAAATTGTACGTAAAATATGAACTGAAACGTTCTAGAACAATTTTTTATGCATGAGTCACCTTTCGATCAGCACAGTTCCGCATTATTCCAGAAACTGTAACTCATTTTGTATTGGGCAGTTTACATGTATTTAAATATGTACCAAATCTCAATACATAAGATATATATAATGTACTACTGTCAACTGTCACATGTTTTCATTGGTTAGAGTAGAGCAAAGCAAAATAGTAACTTTAAATATATTAATGAATTCTCATTTTACATTATCACGCAGCTAAAATTTTAACTAGTAGTCATGTCTGTCTGTGTGCCTGTCCGTCTGTTTGCCCGATTTTGATGATGTACATGGACAAATATTAATAAAAAATTGATTTCATACGTACAGCCATGTCGGATGAAGCTTCCAAGAAAACATAAAATAACGGGCAATCATGTCAATTAGCATAACCAATTATAACAATAGCTGAACAATAACAATAATTGTAATAGCCAATTTGTTTTTTCACATCATGTGACTGAAATGAAAGAGAATGATGGGTTATGTTAATTTATACTCGATTGACACAATTACACTTCATTTAAAGTTTTTCATGCAGCTTCATCCGTATCTTGGGTCAAGAGTAATATTGGAAAATATTTTGTGCTAAATCTATCTACCGCCATTGGGATGGGGTAGTGAATATTTTATTAAGGCGTTGTGTCTATCCTAATACATTTTCACTGATAAGCTCTGCATTTATTCTAACTAAAGTTGGTAGATTTGTCTTTCCATCTGTTCCTTCGCTCAAGAATCTTTATGGTTTAACCTATTTAAAAACTAGATTTCCCAATCTTTTCATTCTGAAATTGTAATTGTAGAGATATATCTTGAAATATATTCGAAAGCTTTTCATTTTCGGTAGAACGGTGCGTTTATTAAGTCAGCCTTGACCATAAACAATAAATGGATATTTTAAACATATTTTCTACAACATAAGAACTGTTTGTCCACTTATTCAGAAGAATATTTGTATGATGAAAAATAGACTTTAATTAGGGCATTTTTTGGCTAAACATGAACAATATACGCATTACAAGTTGCCATTTTGCAAATCAAATCCTAATTAGGCAAAGCGCACCGCTCCGTCTGCAATATCCAGCATATTCTGATGTCCAGTCAATAGAAACATGGATAACCCTAACCATCTTAACTGAGTCTCAGATTGTGAAGTAAAATCGACATCACCGAATCTTCTACATACTTGAAAAACGTATTAAAATTTGGCGAATCATCAAAAACAAGTGGAAGTGGACTCAACAATTTATCGACTTCAAAGTTGGTTGTTCAAGGAAAACCTAAATGTTATAACCCAAACCCATGAACCAAACCCACCCAATGGGTAATGAGGAAAACAACGGGCAATAACAGAATGTCTGTGTAATGAAGGTCATGCATACTAATATATACAGTATATGTACAATGGAATATCTCGCTGGCTAACTGAGATGCAAATGTTTCAAGAACAAAAAACTTAAGCTAGTTTGCATTGTAATTGTTGATGATCGTACTTTGACTTATGATCGCTGACTTGAGATCGTATAAATAGTTTTATCTAGTTCTACTCAGTACTCAAATATAACGCTAGCAATACAATTTATGACAGTCCCTACCAAAATTTCTCATCCACTTTAAACCTCAATTGTTTTTCAATACGCTACTTTGACTACAACTTATTCTAATCTTTATCTATAATTTAAGCATTATCAACAGGTCATGATTGCTGATTTTTTTCATTTCTATTCTTTGAGGTCCCATTAAGATTTCACTTCCCATAATGTGATTCCTTGTAATGCTTGCGATACACGCTTTTAAATTAAATAACTTTTTTGGTTAGAGCACCATGCGAATTTTTATGCATCTATGGATAATTTGGTTAATATTTAAGATATCTCGTTTCTTTTTCACACTGCATAAGCAAATACGCGTTTCATTTTGTAAGAAAGGAAAACCCTTTTCCCACTTACAGATATATTCACGTTCCACGCTCGCTTGAGCATCTTTAGTGCTACATGATTTCATGCTCTTCCATGCATTTAAATAACTCGAAATAAATCATAAAACACAGTTGCTCTTTAGCTTTTGCAAAACACACTTCTTCTTATCTTTTACTCACCCATCATATAGTACATCACATCATCTCTCACGGTAGCAGAGCAGTACGATGGGATTTTGTGTACGTGTGTGCATCAATTACCTGTGCTGTACAGATTGACTTTGCGCGATTCAGTTGGTGGGGTATTTTAATACTACCATTATTTGTGAGTGATTTTGTTAAAAACAGATGAATCATGTTAATAAACAAACCGTCGTCTTGAGCAAATTGTCAAAGACAATTTAAGAAACGTTTGAAAATATTTGAACAAAGTTAGTCATTGTGAAGTTTACTCGAACAATATAAATCTAAAAAACTTATGTATGGTGATAATCGTGCCATATAATGTCATCATATACTTGTGGCTATAATTTTTCATTCCAACGCAGTCCGTTTTATCTCGAATTAAATCAGGTAATGAGAGAATTTCGATTTGTTTTGCTTTTCTGCTTATTCTCCAGCATCAATTGAAAATGGTAACCCTTAAGATAGCAATCATGACGTCAAGTTAGAAGATGAATTTGTGCAGGCAACGAAGGAGTTTGTTCGAGTTAATCCCTCTCAGCTTGTCAAAAGTATACAAAATTGTTTGTTAAGCAGAATAAGCTATTTTGCTCAGTTAGCAGAAGTTTGAAACGGCATTGCTGCAATTGTCAACTCCAAAAACGTAGTTTCTAATTATTCAGTCAAGAAATTTCTGAACTGTGTCAAGAAATCCTGTTTCACCTTACGATAATACTCGAAATTTTAAATGTTTTTAAAAGTAAACTTTTTTCTCTGAAAGAAGACATTGAAAACTTAATAACTACTATATTAAAGCACGAATCTAAATTAAAGAAGTGCTTCCATCATCCAAATATAACATTTGCGTTATTATAATATATCGAAGTTATAATCGTGTTAAGCCATGGATTACAACCTCTTGTCTCACTGAACAAACAAAACAAATACAATTACGTGCAATAATTTTTAGTAAATGTTTTACACGCTCAAGTACTGATTAAATTAGCCGGAGAAAATCTCCATGACAGACAACCAAGTCGCTCAATTAACTGGAATAGGTATGGACAAACCTTCATATAATGGCCAAGCGGTAGCAATGAGACGCAAAATTTTAAAAGGACGTAAACTTAAGCAGAAATCAAAGAAAGATCTTTTCAAAATTAAATCGGCGGAGCAACTGGACCGGCTTGAACAATACGAAAAAGAGTTTGCGCAACAAGCTCATCCTGCTTTTCTCTTGCACGACGATGTTTATCAGGAAGTAAAAAACCTGGTAGATTCAGATCCAAAATCAAGCGACCATGACCAAAACGGACAATTGAGAAAAATATCTTAGTCAGAATTCCGCAATGCGTGCATGTGCATTAATTTCAGGCAAAGAATTGAAAATAGCACTTCGCCGATTAAAATATTCGATTTATTGTAATATTTGAATACTGTGAGGTCTGCTGGGTTCAAAATTGTACCGACCAGGATTTGATGTTGTTATATTTTGTCGATTTTCGTATTTTTCCTACTTTTGTAAATTCTTTCTTTGCTTCTTTTTTACTTATTGACTTTAATTTAGTTGCCTAGAAATTCTAAATTTCTAAGAATAAAATAGAATAATAGAATAAAGAATAATTACAAAATATAAAAATACTTCATGGGGGAGTCTTTTCACATGTGCACCTAAGCTTTAAGCAAGCATAAGCAATTTAATAATTATATAAAGGACAATTGCGTAATTATTACATAAGTATGTATTGAATTGTGTTGATGGATAGATCTTATTTTTAGTCTAGAAATTAGAATCCATTCAATTGATGAAATCTATCGATAAGATAAGATGAGCTATTAATGATACACCACGTCTTGCATATTTATTTGGTTTTTCTTCATTAAACACACATGTGTACTGTTAGTTTTAGATTCATAATAGTAATTTAAAAACATTCTGACACACGCAGTTACTTACTTTTTTCGAAATTTCAAAAATTTATCTGGCTGTCAGTTGGAAATTTTAACGGCTTGGCAGATTCCACATGCCTGCATTGCACTTGATAACTTCATTGATTAATTTATATTTATTGTAAGCTCTATTAAAAATTTAATCAAAACTTACCACATGTATTTGCAGACAGCGAAGAAGTCGCAAATAATTTAATTCATTATTAGTTCAGGGTCGTGTGGTAATCAAATACGAATTGTCACATTATTCCCGTTTGAATCATTGCAGATAAGATTGGCAAAGCACATTATGTTTTAAAAAATAAATAATACAGAACCTTTACTATAAAAAGCATCGTTTTTGACAAAGGTAAATGAAAAATTAGTAATCTCGTATTTACGTATTTTATGAATGAAGAATTACAAGATGATAAATATGGATTATGTTGGTGTCTTATGTAAAATAAAAAGTCGTTTGACTCATTTTTGTCGGGGACAAATAGCGCACACGTTTGTAATCATCGCCAATAACCATTTGAAAGGGAGAGATGCCCTCATCAGTGGCACAAACTGTTTGAATGCTCCGACACCTATTAAAGTGCAATACATGTCAACATTGAAGACTGTCAAAATTGAGTGAGAATTCAACATTATAGCTAGTCTTAAATACTGTCGTTTTCGGAGGAGAACAAAGTAACTTGATGTCAGGCAAACAGTTTTTGCTCCTGCAGTATGCGTACGTATAATCGAGCGGAAATTAGATTATATGGTAGTATTGAAAATTATTTGAACGAGTATATTATAGTCAGCATGGCGCCCCAAAGGTGACTGTGGAGTATTTTAAAATCATGTACACGTGTGTCATAAAATAATTGTATAAAACACTCGTGATTGCTTGTGGTTCCTGCATTCAAGGCCCTAAGGAACTGGAAAAAGTTATGTGGCTGCGATGTTGATGGTTACATTGTTTCTTAAAGGAAATAAACTCATCCTTGCTGTGTCACCAACAAAATTTTCCACAGATGGCTTTGCCATATTTTTAGCTGTTATCAATGGATGCATGACAATTATGTGAGTTTTATCGAAGCGCCGGTAAATCATCCTGACAAGGACCGAAAAATTTCAAGGCACAGTGAAAGCGATCCAAAAAATTGAATTTTTAACATACATTTACTAATTATTGAAGGATTACATTTATCTCTTATTCTTCTACATGAAAAGATGCTCTATTACTTCATTGATTTAATTAGAAATTGAACGGGATGAATTTCACATGGCTACCTACTTCGAACTTGAACTTTATACAGATCATGTGAAAAATTAATTTAAGGTTTTATCAACTTCTTAAATGTCAGTCGTGCTAAAATGCATCAACATCAGTAAGCAGCTAATCTTTATTGCTGCATAGTCATGTAAACTTACAGTAAATAATTTTTGTTTTTACTGCTGCTTCAAAAAACGGTAATCTTGAAATATTCATGCATTTTTAATGCCAGATAATTTCTTATCTTGTTGGACTGTTTGAGTTTTCAAAGCTTACGGCCAGTCGTCCTGGCAGAATAGGATAGATTTTAACTAGACAGACTCAATTCTACATCGTACGGCCGTCGAAAAAGGCAACTACGTAGTCTAGGATTCTGCGAATCAAACGTGCACAGGTGGAAGAATTGAACTTGCTAAGATCGGAAAGCTAATCAAATTTTCCATAGAAGGCCGCAACTTGAAAGAAATTGTCACAAATGGATCATTAAAGAATGCTTGATAATGCAAAAATTACTTAAATTTACACAAATTTTGAACTGAGAAACTGTTTAAATTTTAAGAACACACCATTGTTTACATTGGATGATGCGTGATGATGATTATTATTTATAACATTTTATTTTTACAAAAATTTCAAATTTTGACTCTATTGCTGTAGTCATGTGAGGTCAAATCCTAACTCAACAATACATTTAACTGATGTTTTTGGATTGCTAGCATACAATAATCTTGTCTGAATATTGGCGTATATTTTTAAAAAATTCGTCAAACAGTTAATGAAAGCCACAATCTGCTAGACGAATCTATCGATTCTGGTAGAATAAATGCTTTGATAGTAACTTAAGCCAGTCATTGTGTTGGTTGGATTGGTATGGCTCAAAGTATTTCTTTGAAAGTCATTGAAGCGAAACAAAAAGACAATAAGGAAATCCAACAACAAGAAAAATAAATAAACCGCTGTAATTATTATTTCAGGAATGAAGACATCAGTACAAGAATTTAATTAACTTATTACCAGAAATCAGGCAATTTGTTAGCCAAAAACAACCGCAAACGCATCATATTGTAATAGCATAATAGTAATTGTATTTTTCGGCTAATAGTATTTTCAGTTATTAAATAAATCTATACTAGATAAAGTCGAGGAATCAATTGAAAAACCGAATTCTCCTCAAAATAAGATTATGTGGGAAATTCTGAACTCAAGATAACGCTTTTATTACAGATTACACAAGTTAAGCCAGTATACTTATTTGAACTATCAACATTTTTTCACGAAGTCGCGTTAAAAGCCTTAATTTTTTAAATATATTTATCTGTCGTGGGGAACATGGCAGGAAATTTTTAAGAAGACGCAAATAATAATGACCGCGTAAATGTACGGGGGATACAAAATATTCACATTTACATGTGAGACATACGTGTCCCTGTATCTGACAGGAAACAATTTTTTTGTGATATTTTAAGTATATTTAGCAGCTTATACTTTGAAATATGCACAGTTCCTTTCGCCGTCTGACTAACGAGTATGTTAGTTACTCATGTAAATACTTCAGCGTATTAGTTTCGATTTTTCCTAGTCTTGTCGAAAAAGAATCTCGCCCTTTTCACAGAAAAATAAAAGAAAGTTTGTACATTCAAAAATCAACCAATGCAATCAATTGGGAAAATGGTGTTTAGGTCTCTTCCATCTGGACAGCTCTGTTACTACCCCTATTTCCCGATGTAAATTCCAATACCAAGAACAATACCATGGATCTTCAATTAGATCAAAGTATGTGTTTTTTTCACTTTTTGCTTAAAATAAAAAAAATATCACATTCATTCCTACTTATTATTTTCCATGTTTCAATGTAATTGTTGAAAGCTCGAAGCAGCAGTAAAAGTTTTTGTAAACCTACATTCATCAAGCCTACCAAATCCTTTTTAAATAATAATGAAGGTTTTGTGATCATCTTTACTAAAAAACTAATCAGGATGTCCATTCATAAATCTTAAAATTTTACAGTTACAGAATACAGTTGAAAGAGTTTGTCTTAAGTGAGGTCGGGGTGAAAGTCATCCGTGTTGATAAATGTAGCGATAGAAAGTCCAAATTGTACTTGCTATTTGGCCTAAAAACCAACTACTTGATAAGATGCTAAACTTTTTTTAGTCATACACACTCATTGTAAATTAATTGCTAATTGCTTACTCTATTTTTATTTTTATAATTTTGACACCTTTTTGAATATGTTAACTAGCATTACTCTAGAGTTTAAATGTGTATAATTATTTTTTTATTCAAATTGTGGCAGTAATGAATCCGAAAACAATCATACGACAGCATTTCCTCAAGGAACTGTTTTCTTCCATTAAAGATGCATTTAAAAATGTGCAACGTAAACTTTTAAATGTGATCACACCACATACGGCTATGGTGTCTGCGTTTGTCAACATGCGCTACAACTTGAGAGTTCGTGTTCGATTATTGTTTCATGACTTTCCAGTAAATCTTCATGTTGGATTGTTGAGAGCATCACTGATCAACATGTGTGTATACCTGACGGTGAATTATCCCACCAAAAAGATTTAAATTGGAGAAGCTCCTGACTTGCCCATGGATTTATACTTGAGCTTGTACTAACTGGAGCAAACAGTGAGAAAGGTTATAACTGCATACAACATGTGGGGGTTGTTCAATCGGAGCAAATGTGTAAATATGTTTTCAGACAAGCTAACTGCCGACATACAGAGTCGGCGATTGGATAGACGTCAACCCCAAGTTGACATTGACTTGTCATTATTGTTTCTTTAGATGGCAGTACAATGTGCATGTAGTATGCGGAAAATTGAAATAAAATGTGTCAAAATAAATATCGTGCAGTGTTATTGTGGTTCATGTACATAAAAATTATTCCAACTATCAGTGTCAGTAACTAATCAATAATTATAGCTTTACCAGTGCACAAAAATCACTTAATTAACACCTGAGGTGGCAGCTAATGAAAAACTACAAATTATTTTATTACGGCTAGAGCCAACCGGATGACTATGCTTCTCGTATGTAGTAACTACACACAGTCATGAGAGCGAAAGTGAGTCACACATGCCTTCAGAAAAGAAAATTGCATCAGCCAGAAAGGTGGCTTAGGGGCGAGTGCAAGATCATGTAGGTTCGGCATGGCATAGCCTCGACGAACATGCATTGTGTATGATGTACAGAAACGACGAACATGTAGCGTGTGTGTTCTCCATAACCGAGGAACATGAGGAACATCAAACCTGTGTGTTCTCTAGCACCGAGGAACATGAGGAACATCAAGCTTGGGTGTTCTCTAGCACCAAGGAACATGGCCAAATCAACTATTACTAATACAAGCGGGGTTCCTTGGGGCAAAATGAACCTACTTGATACATTAGTTACTTCAATATACTATATCAAATGCTTAATTTGCTACCTAACAGCATCGGTCCAAAAGTTACACACTGTGTTCCATAATTTAGTACAAGTGTACTTGCATACATATTTCTAAGATATTTCTACTTAACCTGACAAACAGCTTATACTTCGAAACACTGTTTTGAAAATATGCACAGTCCATTTCGTAGTCTAACTAACGAGTATGGTTGTAACTCATGTAAATTGGGGTGTATTTTAATAACCACATGAAATATTGATATGCAAAATGCGTATAATTGTATGTAATTAATTGATTTGCTTATGAGACAGGAATCGAGACAGATTTCCAGACACTGTGTTGTTCCTCTAATTGATAATATTTGTCGGGCTGAGTTAGCCATAATATATAATGCCTCTGTGAATCCTACATGCATTGATCTTCTAGACTCTTTTGAGTGAACAACTGTCCCTATTTCTTACTGTAAATAAAGATACACGTACTTCCACCGCAAAGAACACACACGCGTTTAGCACACTTGATTGGAATCCATAAAACTGTATGCAGGAAGATGACAAACTATCCGCTGATATTGAAAGCACATTAAATGAACTGACCACTGAGCAGATTGGAATTTTGTCAGTCACCGCCAGTGTTTCCTTGACAGATTCCCCCTTGCATTTCGCCTGTATAAAGATTGGGAAAGCTTTCCCATTGTTTGGGTACGTTCGTTAAGTACAATTAGGAAAAAAACTCTTTCATAAAAAATAGTAAAAATTCATTTCTAACACCCCAGACCTATCGGTTGCTTGTAAAAACTACAAACATAAAAACGTTTACAGTTTCGTGATATTCCCCTATTTTCCTAACGTTCTTGTGAACGCCCCAGGGGATTTCTGCGAGGGAATGTATGGTCACCGCGGCAGCTATAAGGAAAGCCTCAGTTCGAGATAAATTATTGTCTTGTGATTACTTATTGCATGAGTGAATGGCCAGAGAAGCTTTCGCCTGACGCTCACGACGACTCACGACACGACGACAAGAATAAACTATTGTACAGAATGTACTAATATGGGGAATTCGTGTATTGATTCCGGATTCACTGAAGAAAACAATTCTGCAACAACTGTACGAATGCCATTTTGGAATCGAATGAAAACATTAGCTAGATCCCATGTTTGGTGGCCATGCAACTTATGTCAAATTAATAAACCAAATCCGAGCAGCGCACCCCTACATCCCTGGTAATATCCTAACCGACCCTGGCAGCGTATTCACATGGATCTCGAAGGACCTGTGGAAGGTCAAATGTGGCTTTTCATGAAGGACGCTCGCACCAAATGGCCAGAGGTAATTTTAATGAAGAAAGATACAACAACAACTGCTGTACTTGAGAAGCTAACAAAAGTTATCTCAAGATGGGGTTTTCCCTGAGCAAATTTTCACATACAACGGAAGACAATTTTTTGCTGATCCACCCGTATTACATATTTTCTCTGAGACGAATCATCGTAAAATTAATATACTTGTATTCACCTACAGGAAGACTAAGAAGGCGCGGATAATTCATTCCAGGTTTAGTTCACGGTCGCCATTGCCAAAACCAAATTGAAAAACGCTACAATGTTGTGTAAAGAAACTTCTAACTCTTTAAGTTTTAGCAAATGGCAATGGATGGCAATTACGAGAAACGATAACCATGAAATAATATGTTTAGATAATAAACTTGATGTACCAATTAAGAAAGCTAAAGGTGGACTTTCTACTATATTGTATCCTATATTTGTCGCAAGTTAAGTATTTGTTATCAATTTTAAATCTTAAAAAGATATAACGGAAATGGCCAAAACATAATTATTGAGATTTAAGCTTTCATGGACGGATTAGTGAAAACAGAGTTCATAAAAATCAAACAATATAGAATCAATAGCTTGGTAGACTTAGCGGCACACGGAAAAACCCAGTTTATACCTTGATTTTATAATAAAAGCACAAACAGTTATAAATAAACTTAAGTTTATGCCTTTGAATTCCTTTTAAAATATTTTATGTAAACTTAAGTGGATGATGATGTGTTCTTCGTAAATAAATTAAGTAAAACTTGTCTAAATTTATATATAAATGTATAGAAGACCTACGCTAAGGATGTTAAGGATAAGGTGCTAAATTACCCTGAAATTGTTCAGAGGCAATCTATATGTTTATATATCAATCAATATATGATTAGATTGCATGGAGTTTTAACAATGTAATAAATGAGTTTTATGTTTAATAAATGAAATAAATTTTTAATTCATGCAAATCTATACTTATCGGTTCGTTTTTTTATGTAGTTTAAGCTAGCTGAAGTTGTTAAAAGACTCGTAAAAGTCAAGACTACGAAAGGGGAGATTTATGTGGATGAATTTTTATGTCAGCTGGGAGATTCCATTTCTCACTTTCCATACCCGCAGTGCCCGGAATTCGCCCCCTCAGAAAAATTATTTGAATTTGACAAGTAGTTTAAATTTGAGAAAAACTTTTATTTGTGAGAATTCTAGCATGAAACAAATCCATTTTCAACACCTACAAAATGACAAAAAAAAGAATGAGTCGAAGTCACATAGTGATACATAGTGCTTTGAAAACTGTGCTAAAATATCCCTACCTACAAATTTTCATCAAATTAAAGCTACCTTAAAATTCACATAATTTAAAATCACGGCGGGTAGGTAAATGAGTCATGAAATTAGTGGCAAATTTTTCGCCATAATCTTCTTTATGACATAAAAATACAACCAAGTATCAATTTTCAGCCAAATATCTTTCGGGTCCCCATTTGCAGTCTGACTTTAAAGAGTCTGGTTGTTAATAATTTTTAAAAAAACCCAACATATTGTCTTTGGTTTTGCCACTCAAAGTGATTAATTATATTACAACTAAATTAGGTGGAAAAGGCTATGTAACTATAATAATTAAGGCTTTGTGACCTAATTATTGATCCTCTCATAAATGATTGATCAGGATGTTCTTTGATAAATCCCAAAATTTTAAATACAGTTGACAGGTTTTCTTAACTGAGAACGGGGAGTAAGGCATCCATCTTGATAAATGTAGCGAGAGAAAAATCCATTTTACTTGCTTCTTTGGTGTAAAATGGCCAACCTAAAAACGACAAAGACAGCATTTTGTCACTCTAAATTTATACTAACCCTTAAATATTAGCAACAAAGAAATACATATTTGCTCAAAGAGAGACAACTAGTATAAGTCTGATTTGTAAATAAAAATATTTATTTAAATAGCCAAAATAAATAAATTATATAATCCTATTGTTATTTGGATCAAAATCTTGTTTAGTAAAAGCTCTGTATACATTTTATTGAATTTCATTTTCAACATACTTACGCAGTTCATTTTAGCAAACCATGATTATTTTTAATCTGAAATACATCAAGTCTCACAGTCTTCCATCATGTCATAAACCGCCTGGAATTAAATGAAATTTCAAATATCGGTTAGTTCACATTCGTAAAACGTCGTTTCACAAACCCACTACTTTGCAATTTTGTTTAGGTATATTTATTAAACACAGAGTATGAATAGATACACTTTTTATGATATTTATTATGTTATATTTTCATTGTGCATTGAAATTCTGCTCATGTGTTAAGCCAAATACACAAGTAAATAAATAATTCAAATTCCGGTTTTGAATTAGCTTACTTGAATTACAACCCGTACGCTTTAGAGTTGTCTTTCATCCTTGAGCATTGCACTTTCACAGAAATAATAATGCGTTACTTTGATTATTTGCTTGTTCCTTGATTTGAGACGGATTAGCGTGGTTTTGAAATGTTTATCTAAGAAGGAATGAATATCATCATGATAATTGTGTAAACCAAACACTCGTCCGTGAAAACTGTTTAATTTACTTACATCACACAAAACAAGCGAATAAATACTTACTGTAAAAAAAACTTGCTTATTGATTTTTGATTGCAATATTTCCAGTAAGATTAATGTTCTTGACTTCATCAATCAACTTTCACAGTTATTAATGTGTAGCGTTATTGTCAGTTTAACCACCAAATAAAATATTTTGTACAAATAAATGAACTTAACTTTTTTTTGCAGTACCTCGCGTTTTAATTAAAATAAGTTTCAGTCTTGAATTATTTATGCAAGATGAATATGAAGAGAACTTACACCTTGCTGAAATTCGAGCAAAATAAAATTGAAATAAATCCTTTTATTACATGCCAAAAAGTAGCAGATATAAGTTTAAATAAATAGATATGCATACTTAATGTGACTGTTAATGTTCTGAAATCACTTTTTGATGTTAATAAAGTACATTTACTTGGTGTCTGAGGTTATCAAAATACCAAGGTTAATCTTATGTTTCGGTAACATAAAAAATTAACTTGCACCTAATACTTATTAATCCTTTTTGTTTTTTGTTCTAATATTCATTTGAATTTAAGAACTCCATAGATGTTAATTAAGAAAACAAAAAAGCGTCCTTTGCTCCGTTTATCAATTAATTTTTGGTCGTCTATCAAAATCTCCACAAAAAATCAAACCGATATCCATTTAAAAAATACTAATTCATGAATTATATATAATCATATAAGTCATCATCTGTTAAGACATGATGCGATTCCAGTAAACCCTATTGTCTAAATATTTTATGTGATATTAATAGAAAAATAACTACAAAATTATCATTAAAAATCAAAATATCATTTACTCAGCTAGTATTAGGGTTCCTCTTGTATGTACAAATAAATAAATAATAAATAGTATATAAAATATTGCAATTGTATTCTTACTTCAGTAATATGAATATGTATATCATCAACCAAACAACCTCCTTTATTATCATGGTCATTCACATTACACAATTTGCAGTAATTACCACGGTGCAAGATTGGGTACTAACTCAGATGGACAGACAAACCGACCAGCCGCTTAATAACACGTTTTCACCAGGGTACGCATCCATGCATGCCTACATATTACCTACTCTGGAATGTTCTAGAACAATCTTACATGCATGAGTCACCCTTGGATTAGCTGAGTTCTGTGCTTTTCCAGAAAGTATTTTTCATCTCTATTCAACATACATCATAGGAATTGTAAATGTATTTGAATACGCACCACATTTTAATACATAAAAAAGTGTACTGTCCACACTCTCAAATTTTTCTTCGCTGAAGTGAAGGAAAGGGAAAGAGTAAAGATAAATGCAGCTTTGCATTCTGGCTTTGTATTATTCCCTGTCAGCCAAAATGACTATTTACGCAAGAACACAGATTGACTGAATGAAGAAAGGTTGCTTATTAACCCCCGTTTGACTGACCCTTGGATTTTAAAATATTCCATGGATACATTAATTATTTTAAACCGTTTCTAACGACCACACAAAGCTCGCGAACAACAATTTACAGGAAACTGAAAAAAGGTCACGGATGCTCACAATAATCAATTCAAACTGTAACTATGAATTCCAAGTGAAGCCTGAAGTTCATCTCTTTTTCAATTTTACAAAAATTGACTTTTTGGCAACATTACTGACACAATGATGGCCATTTACGTTACACTGCTCAGTAAATGTAATTTGTACCATATGTCTGCTAGCCAAATTGAGTTTGCGCCAACGTGGGGAATGAAAGTTAGTAGGGAAGGGAATTGGAGAATTCAGTAAGTTTTGAAAATTAATTTGGAAATAGCTGAGGGTGTGTCTTCTTTTCTGAAGCCGGAGATGTTCTGTGGTAAAGTTGAAGTGACCCCTGAAGTAAAAGTTGTCCTATGGAAAACTGAACATCATTCATACTAAAGCACACTCCTATGTATACCTTAGAACCAGGGGCGTTCTGTCGTATTTTTCGAAGGTTCTCAGGTATACATGGGGGACAAAAATTAGATTCAAATTAGGTATAATTCTAATTCGCTATACATGTATTCTGGGATAGACTGCAATAATCAAATTTGATTGAGCGGCGGAGCTGGTGCTAGTCACCAGTTACACCCACCATACATACATGGGGGTGCAAGATTATAATTTATGCCTGGGGATGTTCTATGGTATTGTTGGCAGGTACCACAGAACGCCCCCATAAATATCTGAGAACCTTCCGAAAATAGCACAGAACACCCCAATAAATATATGAGAACCTTCCAAAAATAGCACAGAACACCCCCATGAATATCTGAGAACCTTCTGAAAATAACACAGAACACCCCCATAAATATATGAGAACCTTCCAAAAATAGCACAGAACACCCCCATGTATACCTGAGAAACTTCTGAAAATACCCCAGAACACCCCCATGTATACCTGAGAAACTTCTGAAAATACCCCAGAACACCCCCATGGATACCTTAGAACCTTCCTAAAAATTCCATAAAACACCCCCATAAATATATGAGAACCTTCCGAAAATAGCACATAACACCCACATGTATATCTGAGAGCTTTCCAAAAATTCCATAAAACACCCCATGTATACCTGAGAACCTTCCAAAAATACCACAGAACACCCCAATAAATACATGAGAACCTTCCAAAAATAGCACAGAAAACCCCCATGAATATCTGAGAACCTTACGAAAATACCCCAGAACACCCCCATGTATACCTGAGAACCTTCTGAAAATAACAGAACACCCCCATAAATATATCAGAACCTTCCAAAAATAGCACAGAACACCCCCATGTATATCTGAGAACCTTCCGAAAATACCACAGAAAACCCCCATGAATATCTGAGAACCTTACGAAAATACCCCAGAACACCCCCATTTATACCTGAGAACCTTCCAAAAATAGCACAGAACACCCCCATGTGTATCTGAGAACCTTCCGAAAATACCACAGAACACCCCCATGTATACCTGAGAACCTTTCAAAAATAGCCCATAACACCCACATGTATATCTGAGAACCTTCCAAAAATTCGATAAAACACTACCATGTACACCTGAGAACCTTCCAAAAATCGCACATAACACACATATCTGAGAACCTTCCAAAAATTCGATAAAACACTACCATGTACACCTGAGAACCTTCCGAAAATACCACAGAACACCCCGATGTATACCTGAGAACCTTCCGAAAATACCACAGAACACCCCGATGTATACCTGAGAACCTTCCGAAAATAGCACTGAACATGGTATACATGGGGGTGTTTTATGGAATTTTTAGAAGGTTATAAGGTATACATGGGGGTGTTTTATGGAATTTTTAGAAGGTTATAAGGTATACATGGGGGTGTTTTATGGAATTACATCCTCGGCTTCAGAAAAGAAGTCCCACCCTCAGCTATGACCAAGAAAATGTTTTCAAAACTTACTGATTCTCCAATTCCCTTCCCTACTAACTTTCATTCCCCACGTTGACACAGTTACAGTTTGAATTGATTATTGTGAACCTTTTTTCAGTTTCCTGAAAATTGTTTTTCGCGAGCTTTGTATGGTTTAGAAACGGTTTAAAATAATTAATGTATCCATGGAATATTTTAAAATCCAAGGGTTGTAAAATCCCGTTAACTTCCGGGGTTCTAACTGGTATTTAACGGTTTCTAGGGTGCGACAAATGTCTCACCGGTTAGCCCTAATAGTGTTAAGCAAGTAAAGAAATCCCTAGGCAATCCAGCTCCCAAGAGCATATCTCGATGAGTCATAAATATTTAAGTCATATCAGCAAAGACATCTACAACCCTTGATTGAGATATTCAGAGATCAAATTTCACTAAAGTAGAGATACTTGGGCGGGCTATCATGTCATACTGTACTTACACTTGTGATTGTGATTATGATATATGTTACAAAACTCATAACCTGTGAGCATGCTGAGTTGACGAATCTCTTCCATACCTTATCATGGTAACTTTCCAGCTCCAAAACGAATGTCTACATGCTTTCATCTATTATATCATTTTTGCAGGATATAAAAAATATGAAGCTCTTCCATGACAAGGTACAATGCTCTTTCTTAAAGAATAAGATTTTGTATAGAATCACTTAAATATTTCACAAAGATACAATGTTTGTATGTGTGCTGTTCTATATGATTCAAAAGTGCACTCTGTCTTCCTGTATTACGTAAATATAAAGAGAGAATGATAATCCTTTTGACTTCTTCACTTTTTCCTATTCTTTAGCAAAGATGAGTTGAATACTTGCTCAAAGTGTAAAAGTATAAATTGGAGCAAAGGGAATACATTAACTAGATCTTCAGTCATGGAAATAGAACAACTGAAGTGTGGCTGCTTGCTAGTCGTTACGTACTTAGGCAAAGTATATCAGTATTGCACATTGGAACTTATCGTACCTTTTTGAGCAGATTGTAAGATTGTAACAGCAATGCAATATGAACCTTGTTTTCTCTCAACTAGTGAGAATTACTATAGGAGCCAAATTTATGACTCAATTCATAAGTATTAAACAGTAAGCACACTTACACTGTAAGATTGTTGTTATAACAATTTTTATAGATTCGCCCAACACAAAATCTACACAATACTTACTTTACTTGTCGTTGTTTTTTCCTTAACGTTTTTGATTTTCCACATAAAGTCAATTCTCAGCCTCAATACTCAATAGATTTGCAATGAAAATGAAATCAATCTATAATTGATGACATAAGATCATATTTATATATCCACGATCTGCCGTTTATATTTTATACTATGATAGTATTACTATCCAATTTCGATACACTCAAGACTAAGATTCCAATTTATTCCTACCTTCCAATTCCGAACATACTTAAAATATATTTTTTCTTCATAAACTGGAATATTATACACTTTTAACTTTAACTATACACTCAACTTAATATCTCTACCGGCAGTATTCCCTTTATGATAAACTTTGAAGAGGCATATTAACTACTGCAATTAACTTGAAATGACATTTCTTTGATGCATGAGATTTAAAACTACAAAAATGCAAAGAATTTGATTACTTTAATTTAATAAATTTGTTAATACAACTACCATTCACCGCTTTGATGTTTTGCACATCTTTACAGTTGGGATGAAGACAATAAAAGTCAATTGCTTTATCAATACACAATTAGAATATTTAGATAACCCACATCGATATCATGTACAATGGCTTTCTTATACATCTTTTAAACAACAAACATCACAATCGCCAGTGCTACAGCTAATATTCCCATTCGAATATCTGCTAATCCACCCCCGTTACCGGCGTTACCAAGATTTTTCTCCAAATCTCCATTCCACTCTTGGACTGATCCTTTCACAACTGTAATTTTCATAAAATATATTAAAACCAGCAAAACAGAAAATGAAGATTTAGCAAAGACCAATTTAAATATAATTTTAAAAATTACGTTGAATTTTTTCATCATAGTCATACAGGGATCTAGACAGCTCACTATTTTGTCTCACCCTCCACCATCCCTTGTTTTGCATCTTATTTCCGTCATAACTGTCAAACAAATTTGATAAAACAACTGTTAAATTTCTAGCTACCGCCGTGTCATTTGCCTTCATCCAAAGGTCCACCAAATTTCCAATGTTAGCAAGCTCTTGGGAATTATCACCAGGCCAAGATAATTCTAACTGGAAAGAAACATCCTGCTTCACACTTTCAAAAATGCTAAGACACTGCTCATAACATTCTATACTTCTTTGAAGGTACCAGTCCACCCCTAAATCCATCATTCTCTTTGTTGGATTATGACTTATAATAATATATCCAAACTGCTTCAGAATATGACTCATGTTCTGAGCTTTTTCACAAAATGTGTGTGGCAAAGCAATTCCAAATTTGTATGAAGATGATTCCTTTTTTTCGTTAGCTCCTCCCAGTGCCGAATTACATTGAATAAATCTACAAATGATGATTCTGCAAGAAATTGTGCATCGTTCATATTCGATAGTTGTACAATCCACGTCTTCAATACGTAGCACAATACTGGTAACAGTTCCAGGGAAGACTGAATTCGCTTCATTCGCAAGTTTTTCTACCATTTCAAAATTCCTTCCCCAATTCATTTCGTTCCCAAACTCGAGCTTGCATTGAAGAGCAATTTCGATTGGATAGATTTCATAGCGGATGTAAACTTTGTTCCATTTCGCGATCCCAACAACTACTGACTCATATTTGGCTGTGGGTTTTAAACAAGAAAAAATATTTATTTATGCATTCATATTTTTCTAAAAATATTAATAAAACCTTTGCTACACACCTATGTTGTGTTCGGATTGAGAAAATGGGATTGCTAAGTTTGTGTGAAAACGAGACTAACATTTCAAATACATCATCTTCTGCTAATATTGTGTCTTTTGGGGAAATGTTAAAGTCCAATGTGCCCACAATGTGAGTTTTGCTAAAGCCTTTCAAGCCATTTAGTTTTTCACCGAGTTCCAAAAGTCCGTAAGAATTCTCTTTAGCTAAAATACACACAACAATATAGAATGTAAAATCATATTGGTATAAATAAATAAGTTCTTGGTTTTTCAGACAACTCACTAAATTCCTTCTCTTCAAAAAGAAAACTTTCCCCTTCGTTCCTCCCCCCGCTACCCTTCCACCATCCAGGCGTCATAAGAGGTTTAAAACTCAAATGGAAATTGTTAAAAGCTTCGAATAAAATAACTTGCGAATTCTTCTTCACCGCTAGCTCATCCATTTGATATCAAAATTTGATAAATTCTCGAACATTCTCAGACTCACTTGTTGGCGATAACTTTGCTGAAAATTGAAATCCAACATTAATTTGTTTCCTCATTGTTAAAACATTATATTCACATTCATCTATATCTCCAATGCTTTGTTGAGAAAGGTGCCAGAGTTTATTTGGAATTCCTTAGTGTCCACAAAACATCTAAAAATGAGAAGTTCATAGTAGTCCAAAACATTTTTGAGTTTATCCATCGAAGCACACATGGTGATAGGGAGGACGTGGTCCAGACTGGTAGGAATTATTTTGTCGGCTAATCTCACATTTTGCTTTTCTCGGTAATTTTTCATTGATTGCTAAGGACTTGGGTTTTTTAGAGGCATCCATGATGATTGTTGTTACAGTTCCTTCATATACGGAGTTTGCTTTATTTGCTAAATCGAGGACGAACTTTAGATTGTTTAGTTGCAAATCAAATATATCAAGCTCGTATAAGATCGATACTTCCATTGGCTGTTCACCAGGGCTCCGATGATATTTGTTGAATTTTGCAATTGCTATTGCGATTTTGTGAAGGGATTCGACTGAAATTTTCAAAAATTGTTAAATTACATGAATATTACATATTTAAAACAATCTGTGAGTAATTACATTGGTAAAGTCCCACATTTTGGATGATGACTTTGCTAAATCGTGAAGAAATTGTGGTGATCATTTGAAGTAGCTCTTGTTCTTCATATTCTTTACAAGGGTAATAATTTTCGGAAATTATGAAAGGATTGAAAACAACCGAAGTGTGCTTTCTATTGAAGTTCTTCCCCTGGGTTAAAAAATGTAATTATATGTATTAATTATGAATAGCTATTGTTTATAAGTTATTGTGTTATCTGATGATTTATAAAGTATATGTTTTTACTTGACAAGCCGCCAAAAAGAGTAGAAAAATTGATATTTTATAAAAATGCATAGTTGAAGTTGCAGATTCCACGAATTTGATCTTAAACTGTAAAAGAATGAGTTAATTTTGCTAACTGTCAATTTGGCAATTTATAACTTTTAATGTAAATGGGCGTGGGAAAAAATCATCCTGAATTTTCTTAGCTTCGTAAAAAAAGAAGGAAGAAAAGAAAATATATTGCCAAAACAGAAAATAAGTTAAAGGAAAATATTTTGGCTTAAATCCTCTAGGCTAGACTTTTTGAGAATTTTCAATCTAGATAAAATACAGTACATATCTTGAGAGAGGTGTGAATATTCCAGAGGAAAACAATTTGCAAACCGTAAATTGTCAAATTGTGATGTGCGCTGTTTTTATTATGATGATACAATATAATAAACACACAAAAAAATCTTGCCTGTACAGGTACATGTTAGTGTAGTAAATACAAACTTATCGTTAGTATAGATATTTATTTATTGTCAGCAGACCAATCCGGTAATTTTAAATTCTTCTTCTTCTTCAATACAAATATGTAAAAATACAATATGCAAGAGAAAAACAATGTCAACCTATATTTTGAATATTTAGTATTTTTTAAAGTCATTTTGCAAAAGATTTATTATATTATACAACATTCATAAATTAAGCATCAGCAACTTCAACTACAACCTTCGACATTTCAAATAATTTTTATGTCTGGATATTTTTCCAGTTTTTGCGGAATACATACCAAATATACATACATCTCTCTCCCTCTCGCTGAATGCACATATTACATATATAATGCATGCCTACCATAGTGAATTTGCACTTTTCCAGACTGCACAGCTCAGGAGATCAACTACGTTTTGAAGTTCACACTCACACAACATCTTGCTCTGTATTACTCCATGCAAATCTAGTTAAATCCAAGAATATAAGTAAATATGCATACTAAAGGCCTTAGCATAAAAGCTTTTCATGTTGCTCATTGTCATTCTTACATGCTTACGAATGGAGCACAAGTGCCACACCCCTTTCTCCAGTTCAAAATGAACACAAAGATGTATTGTGAAAGCATTGTCAGGAAACTCATGTTTTAATGATAATGTTTTCCTGCACTTCTAACGCTCAACGTGAAATTATGTACTGATTTTTATTTAATAGTTTAAACATATTATCAGGAAGATTAAAGTAGGGAAAGGATTATCAATTAATGCTTGAATTTACAAGAAAATGTTTGGATACTGGAGGGGAAATAAATCCCAAAATACAAATATTAATAATCAGAGGTAACCTTCACACAATACCACCATAAGAATCCAATGACGAACAAAATCACAATGATATTAGAGACTGATTTAAATGTGCAATCGCATTCATAATGACAGTCTCTGCAACTCTGTTTTTCCGGTTTGAAAGCATTCCGTTCATAGTAATTGTCCAGGGCTAGAGTTAATTAATTCAGTTCAATTAAAAATGACATTTTAAAAAAATCTGGTGAAAGTAATTATTCCTAAAAATTTACCTGTAATTTTTTCCACAAATTTCCCTCTCTGATTTTCAAATCGCCACCACCCATTGTTTCGCAATTTGGGCGGATTTCCTCCATCATAGCTGTCAAAACTGCCGGCTAGGATAACATTAATCTTTTTATTTCTCGCCAAAGTATCCGCTTTCATCCAAAGATTTACCAGGTTAGCAATGTTGACCAAGTCTCCGTCATTTTTTCCCAGCCAGGACAACTCCAAATGGAGGGAAGCCTTACTCCCAAATGACTCAAGGTTCTTTACACACCTTTCATAATATGTTTCACTAATTGACATAAAAGAATCCACTCCTAATTCCATCCTTCTTTCATCGGGATTATGATACACAATAATTTCATTCGAGAGGAGAACCACTTCCTTAAATTGTGACATTTGGTGGTCCAGCTCTCCACAAAACATAAGTGGCACTGCGACCCCAATGTTGTACCGGTATTTCCCACTCATGTTCACACTTTTCAGTTGATCCTGGATGTTTTCAAAGCTAATATCTGAATCATTGCCTTCATTGTAAAGTATAATGCTGGTAACCGTGCCTGGATATATATCATTAGCGTGATCTGCTAACGACTTGGTAATTGCGAAGCTATTAGGGTCCGTTTCATTTCCAGCTGGTTGGAGCAAATACTGTATTACTACGATAAGGGGTGCTTGCATCGATTTCGAATGGAGGTAGTTCCATTGTGCAATTTCTAATGCTAGAAAAGCTCCAGACTTCCCAGCTTTATATCTTGAAGGAGAAGTTGGATGAAGAACAACTTTGGTAAACTTTGTCGCAATCAAGTCAATCATTCCAGATATCACGTTAGATTCCTTATAAATTGTTTCATTCTCTTCAGGAGAAAATCTCGAGTCAAATGAAACCATCAGGTGGTCAGGACTAAAACGATGGAAGAAGTTGAACTCATTGATGACCTTTTCAAGTTCTGGGAAAATTGCTATATCTGTAAATGCAATATATTGCTAGAGATATCGGTAAATAATCGTAAGTAAGATTTTTAAAGCTCAATAAAATTGAAATCATGATACCTCTAAGCTTCTCTTCAAAACCCCACCCCCACCCTGCCCCATTATTCGCCCCTTCTGGTTTCGACCTCCACCAGCCGAGGTTGCTTTGAGGGGAAGATTTCCAGAAGCTATCAAATGCCTCTAATAAAACAACCGAGGTGTTTGTTTGCTCAGCAAACATATTCATTTTTAACCAAAATTGGACAAAGTCCTGACTGTTCTGGATCTTTGAAGGGTCAACTGACGTTATAAAACTGAGTGCTGTCTCTTTCTTCAAACCTGCCAAGATCATTTGTTGACATTGTTTCATTTCCATTGTTGTCTTATTGACGATTGAGTCCAAACTGTCGTAAGTTTCCTTCATGACAGAGAATCCCAATTTTGAAAACATGACAAGTTCAAAATAGTCTTCAATTCTGTGTAAGTCAGAGACCTTGGAGCACTCTGAAATGGGTAAAAGAAGCCCAGTTTGATAAGAAAAGCTTCTCCCGTGAGTTATCTTTTTTACAGCTTCCAGCAACTCTTCTTTTGTCAAGATGGATTCAAGGGATTGTATTTCAGAGCAATCTAGAATTAGTGATTTTACACTTCCGGCAAAAACAGAGTTGGCCTTTTCTCCCAATTCAAGAACAAACTTCAAATTTTCCAGTTCCCTTCCAGGCTCTCCAAGTTTGTAAGAGATTGCTAGTTCTAGAGCTTCTTCTCCAGGGATTCTTTGGTACTTGTTGAATTCCGCAAATGCCATCTGGAATTCGGTGAAATGCTGCGATGTGAAATGTATTACAAGCTTAGCTTTTACTCAAAAACACCAGAATTGTAAAAAATAAAAAGGTTAACCTTGATTTGGTTTGATGTTTTGAATGAGAACTTTCGAAAAACGGGTGGATATTGTTGAAATCATTTGAGCTAATTGGTTTTCTGTATAATTCGCAAAAGAACCTAAGTCTGGGGAAAGTATCAAAGGGTTGAAAATTACTGAAACATGATTCCGACTGAAGTACGATCCCTTGGGGAGAAAAAAAGGTTTTAAGTAAAAAAAATAAAAAAATATCGAATGTTTTCGAAGACACACCTCTTTTACCTGACAAGCCACTAAAATACAGAGGAAGCCGGAGATCCGCAAGTAATTCATGATTTCAAGCTCACACCCAATTTATGATGGGTGAAAGTGAAAAATATTGATAAAACTTTTGAATAATTTGATCAAGAAAGGAAAATCTTGAATAATGATCTGAAAATGGCAACTGATCTCTTCCTGGAAGTGTGAATTATGAGCCTTGTAATGTATGTTATGTATCATTCACTCTCCAGCTCCAATATGAATATCTCTTATAAGATTAAACAAACTCTTTTTATATATTGTGGACAGTCCACAGGGCAAGAATGCACAGGAGGCACGTACAAAGGTGTAGAATAATAGGGTTAAAATTAAGTTATGCATGTATATTGTGCATATGTATGCATAAGATAAGCAGAGTCAACATGATCTAGATCATCTATTTATTTTCAGCATTTAGTTAGATCGCTGTATGATGTATGTGCTAGCTGTAGTGCGCATAATATCTCCAGAATTGCTGATGTCTGCATCATTACATTTTACTTCCTTTGGCATGAAAGGTTAAGGTCATTTCCTTTGTAAAGTGGACGAATTTCATAATATCCAAAAATAGGCTAGGGCTATAGTACAAAAAGTTAATTATATTTCGAAAATACTCTCTTATTTCTCATTTCTGACAGCCTCCAGTAAATACTTTGAGAAAACATATTGTTTTATTTTATAGCAAACGTAAGCTAGCAAAAACTCATCTGTATCTATTTACAAATAAATTTTTGAAGATATTTTCTGAAATCTTATCAGTGACAAATGAGTGTTCATAATTGACAAAAGTACATTTTGATGTATGTGATCAAAATGATAGCTATAGTTACTAATATTGTTATACCGTCTTTTCTCTGCATCTCGTAAAGAGCATCTAGATCGAAAAAGGACTTCACTTCTGAAATGTGAAAATGAAAATATCCTTTTATTGCAATTTTATCTCTCGAATAACACCATAAAATTTAAATCACTAATAATAATACCTTCAGATCTTTCAATAAAGACGTAATTCCTAGGATACCCCTTTTGATAAAGGGAATACCACCATCCACTCTTCCGTACATAGTAGTCATCCCTACTATACCCGTCAATGGCGTCAGATAAGATCACCGTTACGTTTCTACTAACCGCCCAATTATTCCCTGTTATCCAAAAGTTTACAAGGTCAATGGCATTCTGAGTAAGATCTATAACTCCCCGTCTTTCTATGAGCATTGACCAGGACATTTCTAAATAAGGTTGAATGCTTATTTTAGATTTTTTCAAGTTTTCCAAACACCAATCAAAGTGCTTCACTCTCATCCTAAAGTATGAATCCTTTCCAAGACTTAGCATTTTCTCAGAAGGATAATCATACAAAATTATATCATCTATAAAAGGAAGCAATTTCATAAACGGCTCCAACTCCGACCTCCTTTGACCAGGTATCCCACAAATTTGGTAAGGCACAGCAATCCCGAATTTATACTGAAACTTGCATTCTTTAAAGTTGACCCTTCTCACATTCAAAAGTTCCTTTAGGATATTGTTACTTGATGAGGAGTTCAAGTTGGAGTTGGTAAGCCGGAGGAATATCTGCTTTACAGTGTTTTCATATATTGAATTGGCTTGGTTAGCAAGGATCATTGTAATTTCGAAACTATTTTGTTCGCTAGAATGGTCCATGTCCATGTCATCAAGGGAGCATTGCATAACCACCTCTAACGGAAGTGATCCATTAGAATGAAGTTTATTCCATGTTGCTATTCCTAACACTAGCAAAGCTCCCATTTTCCCTTGAAAATAAATTAATTTTCATAGAAATAATTTTTTATTGCAAATAATTAAAATAAATTGATTTACCATTAGAATATCTGCTAGGTTGAGGTTGGAAGCAATATGATTTTTCTAAACTTGGCAGCAATTACGTTGACCATGTTGAAAACTACAGTCTCATCATATTCCTCTTCCTCTTCGTGAGAAACTTTAGAGTCGAATGTGACCATTACGTTATTTTTACTAAAACCTGGAAATAATTTGATTTTTTCCAATCCCTCCGGATTATATGCTGAGATTTCAGGAGGTTTGTGAGATTCCTCTGAACGTAAAGCACCATATTAATATATTATAAACTGACGCAATAATTTCTAATATGAATAAATTAACTAACGTAATTTCTTTTCCTCGAGAACAAAATAAGTTCGATCTTCTACTCCTTTAGCTTTCCACCACCCAGCAGAAGTTGTTGAAGATTGAGAATCTCTCTTCCGAAAGTTGTCAAAAGCTTCGTATAAAACTATCCGGATATTTCTTCTCACCGCCCAGGCATTCATTTTCTCCCAGAAGGTAACAAATCCTGTGATATTTTGCTTCTGGTTTGCTAGCGTGTCTACCCTCATTATAGAAAAGTGGATAGAAACTTGTTTTCCCAAAGTTGAGACAAACTTTTCAGTACAATCTTCAATATCGATTTTTGTTTTGGCTAAAAAAGTTTTAAAATTTGAACTGGAGCTGGTCTCAACCGGAAATCTACGGAAGATTGCAAATCTAAAGCGTCTCAAAATTCCACCCAGTTGTCTGACTTTCGCACACTCTAAACAAGACAAGTATATGCCAAACTCGTACTGATATGGTGCTTTATCAATTTCCCTTTGAGCTTTCTCCACAAAATCTACTTGTGAGAGAAGGGACTCTATATTGAACTCTGTATAATCCAACATGATCCTCTTCACACTTCCTTTGTACAAAGAGTTTGCCTTGTTCGAGAGTTTAAAAGCAAAGTTTAAATTTGACAGGAAATCTGCCCTCTGTGAAAATTTGAAAGAAAGCGTAAGCTCCACAGGTGGTTGACCAAATGTCCTGTAAAACTTGTTGAATTTCGCAATTGCCACTGGTATCATGTTTTTAGAGGTCTCTGTCAAATTTGGAAAGTTAAATGAGCCCATAATTTTAACAAAGAAAGTTAAAAATTAAGATAGCCTTACCATTTTGAGGCTCCACAGGATCCATTACTATTTTGCTGAATTGGGTCGAGATTGTAGCCACCATTTGAATTATATCTTGCTCGTTGTATCCTTCGAAAGGTAAAGCATCTTCGGGAAATATATAAGGGTTGAACCAAACTGAGACATGGTCACGGCTGAAGTTTGACCCCTAATTAGTTTTATTGTTGATTTGTTATTGATTATGTTTTAATTTTTTATTATTTGAACACAATAAATGAAAACATTATGGTTTATACTTGGTGTAAGATGACAATTATCATGTTATACGCAAAATCACCACAATTCACTCAAAACAAATTCAATTTAACTAATTGTAATTAAGCTAGTTTATTTTTACCTGGCAAGCAACCAAAAGAATGAGGAAACCGGAGATGGAGACCCATGAAAGGTTCATATTTGGCTAAGTCACGTGACATTCAATTTAAGGTGTTTCAAATCTCTGTTTAAATAAAACTACTGAATATATTAGATACAATCATGCAGGCATTAGACAACATTATATGCATTGAAGTAGATCCGTTATTCATGTGTGAGACCTGTGTGGATTATTTTGCATGCCGGAAAACTTTCAATAAGAACAGGGTCCAGAGTGCAGCAAAATTACTTACAAAAGTGCAGTGCATAATAAAGTTTATAAAAAACTCAGTTACGAGTCGGCATTTAAATACTACCAAATATAAAATGGCTACGCTACAAGTAGGAGACCAAAATTCGCTCCACAACACAAATAACCATTTTAATAGTTAACCGAAATTCCGCGAGAAAAATTAATTTGCATGCCTATAATTATATAAGAGCTAATCTCACTTAATGAATGAGTTACAAATCAAATTTGCTATGAATAAAACCGGCTAGGCTTCAAATCTGGAATTTACGGTGTAGAAATAAGCAAAGTTCCAATAGACATAGGACGTGCATCATTCATAATGTGTCCAGCTCGAATAGAATCATCACAATTACAAAAAACATATTATGCACAGTGCAGAAACACACAGACACAGATTCAGAATATAAATATAAAAAAGTGTTGTGCTCATGAAATCTATATGTATGCTATATGCTGCTAGCAGACACTACGAACGAACTAGATCATCTATATTTCTCCGCATAATATAAGATAAGCTGTGTTTATTGTCTCTACTTGTCGTCGTCGACTAACAATGTTCTACAATATTACGCTATACCTCAAATATCCATTAGTTTAAAATGCTTTTCTTTTGCTTTGCCCGCAATCTGTACAACTTTCAATGCTTTGTGCATATTAAATTGGCCTGATTTTCCGGGGAACTTTTAACTACCTGTTTTAGATAGGATAAAGATAAATGATAAATAAAATATATTGGTTACACAAAAATTCTACGACTCATTCGTTCATACACCCAGCCATTTCCGTAGATCCCGATAAATTCATTATCAAAAACAGAAAAAAAAACATTTCATTTGAATGCGATAACAAGCAGATGCAGATAATTTAGTTTGCTAGCCGTCCTTTGTCCACGTCTGGAAGCTTTTATATTGACATGGAATTAATGTTTTTTTACATGATGCCAATGCCCATATTATTCGTACGCATAAAACCAATTAAACCTGTCAAGTCAAGCACCAAACTTGTCAGATAACAAACGATGATTGGAATTCTTTTCTGGCAAGTTATGTGATTTCAAGTACATTCAATTTATTATTGTCATGCAATGTAGGAAACGAAAGTCAAGGTGAAATCAATACGTCCCATTTTTCACAAATAATCTGTTATCAAACTCACAAATTTGCATATTTTACGTTTTTACAGTTCAGCTTGTAATTTTAAGAAATCGAAATGTCACTGCATCCACGGAAGGTCTCTTGGGGTCCACATCTGAAAAACAAGCATTCGTTAATCTCAAATATGACCAAAATTATAACCCGACCATATCAAATGCACGCATACCCAGGTCCTTGGCTGCCATTTCCACAGTCAATCGAACCAGTTTCAATATTTGAAATTAAATGAACATACGATACGAGTGAAATATAAAATACAAGACCAAAACTGACCTGTCCAGCAGAGTACCTCCCAGTGATGATTTTCTTGTAGTACTGACCGCCCAATTCGTTGTCCCTAGGAGAAGCCTGTGACTTTGGATCTCCACAAACCCCACAGTTAGTACCTGGGTCATCAGCCTGGTGAAGCCCCCCGCAGTACAGCTGGTTATCATCGTAGTTAGCAGGTGGGTTCTGGTCTTGGAACTCTGGCACTCTCCAGGCAGAGGAACGACTCGCTGGCTTCATGAATCGACCGTGACCATAAACTCCAGCGACTGCGAATGCAGCGACTAACAAAACTGCCAACTTCATCATCTTTCTTGTTTAATGCAAATGCTAGATAAATTTTCTAACCAAAGAGCTCACAACAACTGGAGAGTCATTTAGTTCTCCCCACACTATTTATATTCCCCAAAAATGCAAAAATAACTTTTGCACACCACTTTTCCATCATGACAAGAAAAATTCATTGAGATAAAAAGTAATTTGACATTTATGTATTCTCTTGTCAAACAATAATTACACATGACAGATTGCTTTTGTATATGAGGACTTGTATACGCAGTTGAAATTATTACGATACATCAGATAACTCCGATTTGGACTCTTCACAGGAATTGATTGCTTGGGCCACTTGAGAGCCAACACTTGAATGTGGTTTGATGTTAGCAAGAGACGACGCATTGCTACTAACGATAAGTCTCCCAACAGTGGTACTAGTAGTACTGCTGCTGTTACTGGATTGTTGAGTGACAGAAACGACTTGTGGATGTGACGCCAAAGACTCGATTGACTTTTTGCTTATCTTTGCTGGATTTTCCTGTTTTAGCGTAGGGGTCACAAACAACTCGTAAGCTGATTTTGGTCGCTGCTGCTGTTGTTGTCTGTTATTCCCGTTATTCCGGTGATACCGTCAGGTCGCATGAAGTTGACATTCCTGTGGTAGTACTTCTCATGAGATTCCCTGTTGTTCGTTACTTAAGCGTACATCGCTGACGACGCTGACACGCTGGATGGAGGACTCACAGTCCTGACAGTTGTCGCGCTAAAGTGTCTTCTCTGAGTGAGTCTGTGCATTTCCTCCACAATCTCTTTGCTTTATGCATTTTGCTCTCTTCTTGAGTCCCTTGCTGACTCCCGTACCCTGAAGAACTACTGCCAGAGTACCTCGAAAAGTTCCAACCACTGACCCTCCGTTATGCTTCAGTTGATATTCTAAAGTTCCAAGGTCCAAAATTACAATTTTTAATGCTTCATGTGTATTGAATTATGTATATTTTATAGTTAACTTTCAACTAGAAGCTTGGATGGGACATCGTCGATGTAA
>JAHZNA010002904.1:0-16588 GCA_027743935.1 Sinodicranocentrus sp. ZH6 | reverse complement strand
AGTTAATTGTTATTCCTCTAATTTGCATTCCAATTCACCCATAGCTGCGTAATAGAAAATGCCAACCAACATTTAAGCCTAGCGGTCAACAGAACCACTAGGTATGTACTAATATCTGTAAAAGAAGAATACTGGTATATAGTGATCTAGAGGAAAACAGTACGTGATATGGAAGAACCTGTACAACTCTGCGTTGCGTTGTTTGATGTACGCTGTACGTTGTCCGCACTCCGCTGTCCCCTGTTCGCGTCTCCCTGTAATATCATGAGTCATATCCTAAAGGCATCCTAATAAATACAGCGCACCTCGCACCTACCTACTCGATTTGTGTTATAAATATTTAATCAGGCTAATAATACTACGACCATAAATTATTTATGTATTATCCATAAAAAACAAAACTGGTTGGAGAAATCGCGTAAAATAAATATGTTCTGTATTGCTGACTTTTTACCGTCATTCTAAAGAAAGAAGTCAGTTTACACCCGACTCGCCTAGTACGCTGGTTTCTAAAACCGAGCGTAAAAGCCTCATTTAGGATGTACAATAATTTTTTGTTAAAGTGAGCATTGTGTTTGTTTTATTTCCAGGCTCCAGAAACAAATAGACGTTACGAGCAGCTCGGATCAGTTTGTAGGAATTTGAATGGAATACAAGATTTGAGGGACTTTGTCAAAACTATGGTAGTGCCATCAACTCCAACTCCAAGACATGCTTTTACTTTACCCCTTCCCCTTCTCCAGGCCCAAGACGACTTTGCAAACCAGGTAAGGAGCTTGCTATCACTTGCATTGTTTTTCTCTTATACATAAAATATAAAGCGGTAGTGAAACATAAGTCAATGGAAATGTATGCATTCATCATAATGCATCACTCCAGAGTTCATTAAAAATTTACAAGTTCATGCACGCAGCGCTCTGTAAACCCAAGAGAGGCATGTAAGTGGCAGAGTTGAAATTATGCCATAAATTTTAAAGCTAATCCAGTAGGAGCGATGAAAAGCCCTCTCTAGCCATTTTTAAGAAAGAAAATGGGCATCGTCTGTGTTGGTAGTTTTCAGACAATAATCTAGACGCTGCAAAAAAACTTAACCTCAGTAAGTGTTCTCATGCTTCTTTCAAAGCTACCATCCACAACGACATCCTCATACATAGTAGAATTTCTGCTGAGCGTTTATCTTTGTTTCCCGAATATATTTCCAGAAGATGCTTTTCGTATTTCTTGAACATTAGCATTTCTGGACGACACTGACCCAGAAGGATTTCTTATTGCCTTCTCGATGTCAGTTAAAAGTTACTTGTTCTCTTCTATTTGACCAGAAACACGTACGGCCATTTTGTGATTTATGGTAAGAAGCGCTTAGAAAGGTGAAATGCATTATTCATTTCGAGGAAGGTATGAAGCATTACCTGGTCTGTATCAAGACTTACTTAACTGATGTAAATCTATAATGCATCAAACAACTGAGCCATATAGCCATATATCTTTACTCACATACACACCAGTGGTCACACTGGCCACAATGACCAGTTCCAGTGGTGACATAAGATTCTTTTGTTTTAATAATGAAACTGGAGGATAGTGTTTTGTCAATCTATTTACTAAATGGAACGAATGAGAAACATGTGGCTTATAAATTTAATTCGAATTCAAAACGTCGTCTTTGTAATTCATTTTGGCTGTAGATTTATTTATATGATCAATTTAGGATTGTTCTATACACTTTGCTCAGTTACGTAAGCTTTACTAAAAAAAAGATTGTTCAAACTTGCGTCAGAATGATGAAAAAGTGAACATATGAAAACCAATTGAATAACTTACTCACATGGTATTGATCCGAGAAAGGAAAATGTACATTGCCGTCTTTGGCATTGATAACAAAGTTGATTATATACAAAAGCAATTACTGACAACCCATCAATAAGTGACTGGTATATATAAGCTTACTGATTGTTATGTTAAAATATCAACCACGCTCCATCATTTATTCATGCTTGAATATTTTATGGAATATTCCTTCAGAATTAGTGGAGACAATATTTGCATTGCTATATACGGTGAGATAGATGTACCAACTATCATGTGCATATTATTATTTGCGTAGTTTTTTTGCTTATCGTATGGTCAGTAAATAAAACTATCCACTTCAAAAAATCCCGTCATATACATTCCAGAAATGGTCAGTAACTCGATTTATTCAAGCACGCTATCGGTGTGGATTTTGGTTTCGACTAGACTACACATAATACTGAACCAAGTGAACCAACCCCAGCGGGAGAATCTAGTGTAATAACCATCCATCTAGTAAAGCTATAACAGTCATAGATATTTTAGTTTTGCATTGCGCTTTCTTTTTATTTGCATATTCCTTTCCTCAGTAGCGGTGATGAAAGTGGTGGAAACAATAACGGCTTTCGTTCTGACGTTATTCCTTGCCTTTCGGGTAATCCTCTTTACAAGCTTGAGTTGTTCATCACGTTGGATCATTCAAGATAACGCGAGGGAAATGGATTTGAGAGAAAATATTTTGTGTCTTCTATGACCATGCTTCGTTGAGCATTCATCCATGTTTACTTACTTGTTCCAGACAGTTTATTTTTTCTCTTCTAATCATTCTGTCCATTCCAATCTCTTTTTTTTCTCTTGACGCGACAGAGATAATGTAGGCTATTAAATGAGGTTATTTTAACGAGACTTGGACATGCATCTATGACTATATGTGTGTATACTGTTAATGATCAACCAGCAGAAAAATACTTTCTCCAGTATTGGCGCCAACGAAATAGCTATTTGTGGAGAGTAAATTCTAATAAAACAAGAATGACTGTTCTTGATGTAAGAGTATAAGATTCATTAGCCAGTAAATGTTTTGATCTTACCTATCTACCCTTAATAAAAAAGCTAAATGGCAGGATGCTATCAAATATGCTATTAAGTATATTGCACATATGTGTAAGTCATTAATTGTTGAGTTGCTGTAATGGTTGTGAAAGCAAGAATTTGGAGAATCCTGGAGAATCCAGCCATCTGGGCTTAATTGATGCTGCTATTAATGCTCTTGTACGTCTCCTGGTACGGTAGACAGTATTGTACATTCGCAAACAACATTTTATAAAATAAAAATTAAAAATGTCCAAAAAATATACGATTGACTTGATTGAACTTTTCCCTGAAACCTATCAGTGACCCCATCACAATGATTTTAGGCTAACCAAGGAATGTAGACAGGCTCCCTACATAAGACGTATACTTAATTAAGACAAAGCTAAAATTAAGACATTCTTTTCTTTCTAATCACGCGTTCCAATTCTTGTATTGATTGGCGACCAGTACTATGTGCCTTAAACGGACGTACTTGTTTATGAGTACGTTTGATGGTTCAATACACCCTATACTGAGTACAATTTCACAGTTGTAAATAATTTGCTATTTTATCATGCACGTACATGTGTAACGACCGTAAAAAGGAAGAGCAGAGTGGTGGACGAACTATCGAAATGGTACGAGCCATGACACATTGTTATACAATTTATGGCTATAGCAAAACAGAAAAAAGTAAAAAGTTGAGCGAATGATCCGATCAAATATTTAGGAGCCATTTTATGTCCTCCTTTTTACTAGTGCCAAGACATAAAACACTGACCACTATCATTGCCGTTTGCTGTCCATGTGAGAATATACCACACAAACCGGAGCTAGAGAAATGAGGCTACGAAAGAGAAAGCGGAAGCCCTAGAGAAAAGGGCGGAAGAAGACCGACGATACCCCATTGTTTCTTTTTACTATCAAATTACTTGAAGCTTGTTGTTGACGATAATAGCGCTTTGTAACTAGAACGTCAACTGCGCTGACTGAGCCAAGTTATACTTGTAGAATTTTTAGAACATCATTACAAAAAAACTCACACCCTCTATTATTGTGTTCGATCAGAGTGCTGTGATGCAATATGATATTCCTTTCATGGAAATTTACAAATTCGCAGAAACTTTGGATCTTATTATGACACGATTATGATGATCGATTGAGAGTCGTATTCATGATTGATGGGCATATGCTTGGTTTAAATGCGCATTTACGTGAACTAAATCTTCATTCCAAACATCTGATCCAGATAAATATAGCATCTTTTCTAAATAAGCATGAGTACTATCTTGTGCAGTCATATTGGTAAAACTAAAAAGAGAAACTGTATACATATAAAATTTCCGTTAGAAATATAAATATTCCATATTAATACATCGGTACATAGGTTGTACTTTTAATGAAAGTTCAGCAGGTGGGGCGTTTTGAAATAAATAAAAATCGTTTCCCTTTAATGATCTTTATTGTCTTATGAATATTTCAGGACCTTTCCCATGTGCCAGTTCTGAAGGATGAGTTGATAATGGATCGTTTGGTTACAAACTCCATTCGAAGCAGAATTGAAGGTTTGAGAAAGGAGATGGCTGAGCTGGATGCTGAAACGAAACCTATTCAGGATTCATTGGACACCCTAATCCGGATGCAACAAAGGTATGTGGGCCGTCCATCTGGCTGGTAGAATGTAAAGAGAACAGAGAAATGTTGTTTGCTATTTCCTACAAATAAATAATTTAGTGAGTGCGCAACTCGATTCGATTCTTGGCATTCCCCCTGCTTCTCCTCTCCCTGGTGGTGACCTGAATTTGTGTAAGACTTGAATTACAAATATCGTCCATCTTACAATCTTACTCCTGTCGTGTTGAATGCAAGGTGTTTTTCAAGAAGGTGCGTGTGCGGAACGGGATGCTGATGAACGCCAAAATGAAAATTAGGATTGACAGGAGACGTGTGTTATGCATTTTTAAAAGAGCTTATCTTATCAGTACTTCGTAATTTATAAGAACTTCTGATGGAATTCTTGATTGCTCAAACGTTCTTTGCCTGATTCTCTTCTTTGCGCAGAGAAAAATATTAAGCAAACATATCTTTATGTGAACTTTCAGTACAGCATGAACTTTTTTTATAAAACCTTTCAAAACAAAACTAAAGGTTTGTATTATTATTTAAGCGTAGCTTGTTTCGTTAGTCATGTGTTAATATTTAACTTGTTGTGCTGTATGACGTCGTCGGACACTTATGATTTTAATGATTTCTATAATGATTCTAAGAGTGAGAGTATAGTTGTAAATTTTTTCAGAAGAAAATCCACGCGATATTTATTTGAATACAAGTAAAACTTGCTCACTAACATAAAAAGGAGAACTCAGAGTTTGATTAAAATGCATGGATCAATAAATGTCTAAAATTAGATCATGACATCTTGATATGATAATGATGATTATCATATTATACCGTAATGATATATGAATAGTCTATTATTCTGAAGTTTTGAGTCCAGTTTGAGACAAATTATGTCTCAAGATTACTTGCAGCATCTTCCACTTCCAGTTTCCACTGTAGTTGTGATACTATTTATATGCATAAAATAATAATAATAGTTTAGACAGGAAAAGCTCTTGTCTGAAAAACGTGCAGAAGATGAAAATGTTTTCCTATTCTGATAAAAGGGTTTGCAAACACATTTTCTTTCCCCTTGTGGGAAGTGACTCTTGAAAACTGAAAGGACACTTTTGGAGAGTAAAGGACGTCAAGACACTTTAGCTTATGACCATAATTCTAGAAGCCTTTTCGTCTGTTTTCTTAAGCTTTCAAATACCTGCAATATCTACTTTACATCCCAATTTTCTTTTTTGTTCACAGAAGCCTGGATTCCAATCTTTTCAACAAAGCAAACGAGCTTCAAGAGGAAATCAGTATGAAGAGGTTTGATCTTCGGGTGGCTCAGATGCAGGTTGCTGCCTTGAGAGCACAGGTAAGAAATGATAAAATCGAAAATACATTACCTAAGTACTAAGATTTTTGCTAGCAGCATATATTTCTGATATTTTCTAAAGCAAGGGAATGTTATATTTGCATTCAGGATAGGATGGTACTCATCTTGCTCAAATTCATCATTTTTTTGCTGTCCCCTTTCTTTTTTCCAAGTAGCACTTGACGAAAAATAATTTTTTGCTAACTAGTAATTACGGGAAGAGATTATCATTTGCTGTTGCCTAGTCTCACACCCACTCACTATCTGATCCTAGAAAAAGCTGTGCTCCCTTTCTCTACTATAAGGATTACTCAAGCTCGTAATACCATTTGATTGGATTTTTCTACACTATAAACTTCCTCCTTTATTTTTCTTGAAGGAAGACGTAAAAGAGCGACTCGAGCTTTTTTTCTCCTCGAATAAGAATCGTAACTTTCTCCAATATCTGCTTCATCTCTAACCTACATAATATATTCTAGTTGGGGGTTTTGGTACTTTAGTTATTATGACCATGACAAAAGGAGAGTCTATTTTCAGGCTCACTTCATCAGCGTGTATCCGTAATGTCATCATCTTCAGTTTTTCTTTCGTCTACTTGCGTCACGTCGCACTTCATATATAATAATATCGCATGAAAATTGAATGTTGCCTCACGGCACACTGACTCTGTCGTCTTGCTAGAAAAACTTTTAACCTGATCAAAGGGATTCTTTTGACAAGTCCTTTGATTATTTATATGAGCGTATAGTCTGCTACCGTCCTGGTGAATACATGAGATTTTATCATTCTATATGTTTATACATGTCTCACCAGGGGAAAAAATCCTGTCCACGTTTATGAAAGTTTTTTTTCCTGCCTGTCCGCTCAGTCTCCGAAGAATACCTTGACGTAAATTCAAGAGCTCAGGAAGCAGGGCATTTTACTACCTATTATTATTCTCCGTATTGTTGTATTTATTTAGAGAAGCTCATTTGATATTCCATCCGCGTAACTTCACAACGACATGGACGAATGGGAATGATGGGAGAACAATAGCGGGCTAGGAAGATTTCCACTGCTTGCCTTGAATGGAAGCGCCTGGGCTGGCACACAACTGTACAACTGCATGCTTCCTTTTCATTCAGAGATTTATGTTGTTTCCCTCGTTCTTTGATTTTGAAAGCAGCTAAATATATAGAGTAGAACCACTGCAGCACTTAATTTCAATAAACAGCCTGGGATTTTGAATCTAGAGGAAATCGCGAAGCATTTCACTACCAAAGAGAAGCAAGGTTAATGCTTGTTATTATTTCTGGGGTTTTATCTGGCAAACATGCAAATATGGTGTTATACACCGGAAGATGAATTGATTGCTTGTACTTTCCTGCTTACTTTCATAAATGTTATCGGAAGTGAGAAAGGGAGCTAGAGAAGTCGTTTAGGAGGAAAATGGCAAATAATAGAAACTTCTAAAGGTGCTTTATGACTTCGCAGAGGGAAAACATGAGACGGGTATTTTACTGGGTTGTATTGAGTTAGAAGAAAGTAGTGTTTTCTTTTGTGTTGGCTGAAGAATAAGGGAAAAGTTGGAAACCTGAATCTGAGCAAAATTTCCGTAGTTTCCGTCAATTTGTGTCAGCATTTTTGAATGGGTTTCTGCCATTTTAAACCTTTAGAAAAGAGATATATTACACATTCTCTTATTGAATCTGCGTAGTAAACTTTATACTGCATTATATTGATTAAGATGAAAGCTGAGGTCATTTGAGTTTGTCTTAATACTATTTAAACTCTTTAAAAATATATATGTGAAATAATTTGCTTTCCACAGAGAGAGCTTTTCGGACCTATTGCCAAATCAGACATGTCTTCCTTCGGTGGTAAAGGAAAACTAGGCGGTGGATTTGATGCAGTATCTATGGCCGGAGAGGACATATCAACAGGAAGTGGTGGTTCCGGAGGAAAAAATGCGGACAGGAAAATGTCTGTAGCTACCGCTCAAACCATGAAGTCCAAATGGTTAAAGGCTTTTAAAAGTTTGAAGACCACTGCCCCATCCCCTACCTCTAGTGGGGCAACAAAGGAAGTTGAAAAGTGAGTATTTAATTATGAAAACATGCCTAATATATTCTCTTTTCGATCACTCTCTTTCATGACCTCTTGTATCTTTCTCCCTTACCTATTTTACACTCCACTCGCACCTCAATTATGATATTAAAAATTTAAAAAAGCTATTGCTATTTAATTAAACATGTGCTTAAGTGATGACCTACTTGTCCGAATGATGAGGATTTGGTGATATATTTGTTATAAAATCAAAGTTTAAAAAAAATCGGTTATTTGACACTTCACCATTCTAATGTGGTTAACTACAAATTAATTTTGTTTGTAATGAACAGGAAAATCATATGTTTCATTAAATATAAAAATGTAATTGAAAAGAGTTATATAACTTATCCACACACCAAAAACCGTCCATGAATATTTTAAAGAAACACGCATTTGTGTACATGTGAAGTTCAGTTTGAAGTTATGAAAGTGCCAATGGTAGCAGCAAAACTACATTTCGCCTTCGCATAGAGAGATAATCAAATTAGTGGATGATTAAACTAAATCCGATATAATTATGAACATGGTGATGATGATGAATGTCTGTGCATTAGTACTAATTGTATGAGGTTTATTAATGAGCAGTAATGCGAGAGCAAAACATGACTAATTGTGTTTGATGATTAAATAATTTGGCCGCTTCCTGCCGAGGTGAAAAAGCCACAGAATCAAATGTTCTACGCTGTCTCCGCTATCATGGCTATGAGGTACTGTTCGTATGCATATGAATGTAATACTCATTTATTATAACAAAAAATATTGTATATCATAATAATTTACGTACGTTATAATAATATGATATTTGTGTAATATGTAGTTTTACGTCAGTAGCGTAGTATTAGACGTAGCTAAACTGATTGTATCTGTGTCACTACACAACACCTTATTATTGACTACTGCTACAACTTATGTATTTCTAGTATTGATTGAATCCAACTATGTAATTCGCTCCGTAGTCATTGGTCCAGTAGAAAATTATATGCTTGTCTTTTCCTCGTTCAGTTCTCTCTGTACAGCTTGCTGCTACTTATAATTTGCTTAACTATGTTAACGTTCTTTTCCAGATATGCCAACTTTTAATACCTTCTCTTCAAGAATAATAAGTATTTCTGCATTAAACCCAACTACATGGATGTCTGTTGTTTTATAAAAAAAAACGTCATTATAATATTGTAAGCCGTCCTCATATATTTACGGGAGATACATTTGTCTTCATATTACTCCGTGATGGTTAAACACTTTTTAAAACTCCTACAAGTTACTAGCAAAAAAACTTTCTCTGCAAATGATTGATGTGACACGTTGACTAGTACATAATTACACTGGAAATACTTTATTACTTAAAAAATATGAGAGAAAGTGGAAAGCTCGTGAGAGTTCGTAGCATCATCATCAATCAATTTGCTTCCGTTCCTGGCATATGATAATTTCTGTAAAAACCTCTGAACATGTGAGCTCATCACCTTGCGTTTATTGCCGATGAAACACTATGCTTTACTTAGAAAGCATTTTGCTCAGCTCACTTTTGATGTTTTTTGTCTTCCTTCCGTGCACACGTTCTCCTCTCTAATTTTTTTCCGTGTTATTCAAATTAAAAGGGTGTCATATTTTTACTTTCTTTGGAAATAAACAGCGTCAATTTTATATGTTTTCTCCATTTTCTCCCAATGTATAGTGGTCAACATCTATTTAACGCAGAGGAAAATAGCTGCCTGCTGATTCCTTTTTGAGTGATATCACATTTTTCGTGTCGTGTAGTATGCGTGATCAGTTTAATGATGACAGTCGTTTCATGATATATTGCCGGAACGTGAGAAGCACATCACGAACAATATTCCTTGTTGTCACCTCTTGCTCTGCTTTAATCGATTGTTATTACACTATTATCAAAGTATTACAACGTTGATATTTCCGAGTTTTATGAGCACATGAAAGCCTAATAAGCTCTTTGACTACTGCACTTCCGTGGTCGTAAAGTAAAAGAAGATAAAGTAGAGCTGGACGAGAATTTATCGTATTGTACTTGAATTAATATTCGTTGGCAACTTGTATTCATGCTGGTAAATTACTATTGGACGGTATGTATTATTTTTTTGTGTTTGAGTATTTAATTACATTTGGCTTTGTTGCCTTTTGTAATATGATATTTGATACACTTATACCGGTTGTATATATGTACATGATGTATACTATCATAATGTATGTATGTATAACTTGCATTAAAAGTCTCTTTAAGTTTCACCTTTCTGCTCTTGATATTATCAGTTGTATTAATTTCTCCATTATATTACTTGTCGTGGTCCTTCTCTTATTACGCTACTTCTCCTGGCTAGACAAATCTGGATGAGATGGCTACCTACTAAACCTACAACTGCCCGTAATGTTCACAGGTACCTTAAAATCTCAAAGACCACATTATGGAAATTTTACCTTTCCAGATTTGTAGTATATGTTTAGGCTGTTTCGGCGTTGATTTACACATTGCAAAACTTGACAATGAGTTGCAAGTGGTTACTGGAACCATAGGATTTTCCCTCCATTACTTTTTGTTTCGTAGATATTCATACTCTAAAAAGGAAACTAGTTTGGCTTCATAAAATTAAAAACTATGAGTGGGTTTGATCCACCATTGTATCCAAAGGTTTGATCTAAATGTAGTTGAAGTAGGTCGTCTGTAAGTGTAAAACGGAAAAAGTTTTTTAACAAATGAAATGTCGTTTTCCAAGTATTGCGTTTATATTTTTGGTTTTTTCCGCTTCTGCTTGTACCCCAGGCAAAAACTTTCTCGTGAGGAGGAACAAATAGAAATGAACTTTTTGTGTTTCTGTTATTTCTGTCTTCGTCCTTTCACTTTTCTTTTCGGCTGTTGCGGTCTTGTACGGTAGTGCCACTTTACACAAATCACATGCTAGACAAAAGGATCTCGGCATTTTAGCCTCGAATATAATCCTGCTTTGAAGTTGCTTCATAAGCTAAATAGCTGCTGCACAGCCTTTCTTTAATGTTTTCCTCGTACACATACTCCGCTCGCTGTACTTTTCTTTCAGCATTATTTTTTTTAGAGAGAAAGCAAGAACAACAAGGTCCAATTTCACAAAAAGTGCTTCCTGGAAAAGTGTTCCCCATTTGGGATTCTTAAATTTCAAATTGTAGCTGCAGCCCTTATTTTCACCAATAGTACTTTTCTAGAAGTGCTGAAATCTTAGATCTTTCCTAGTGTATCATATTTCCATTATACTCTGCATTACATGCTTACATAAACCACTTTGTTTCATATCATGCAACGTATGCAACTGCTTCTATGGAATTAGCTTCGGACAATTACCTAGCGTTAATATAGTTGTCAAAACAGAAACATTGTCCTTACGATTTGCACATGTAGCTGAGATTCGCCCATTTACTTATAAAAAGGAGATTCCAGTACGAATACATCGTGGATTTACGACATATACGATAGCAAAGAAAAATTACTAATTCCATTAAAATTTCGCGCAAAATAATTTTATAAATACTACTTGCTTTTCTAATTTTATTGATACACAGTGCTTTGGTAATGCTCTTAGTAATGAAATAACCTTCACTCTATAACCTATTCTGGTCCATACGTCACAAATACAATACAATTTGCTTTTACATAATCTCAGCCTAAGGCCACAAATCCAACATTGCAATATGTATAACCAACCTCTAAATACTTTCTAAACAGTAGCTGTAGAAGAAAATGCTTATCAGAGTAAATCAGTATATATGTGGGCGATAGATAAAAGAAAAATGTACTAAAATCACCACCTTTCACTTCACAAAGCTTTGCAAAAAAAGATTTGCGAGCAATGCATTTTCCTTCATATAAATGTAGCAGCAGACTATATTAGTTGCTCTATGTATTATTAGTGGTCGTAGAGATGGGCCGATATCCCCTCGTAAAAATAAAACCTCCTGCCTCGTGTGCACCCACAGCACCATCGACAAATCAACCATCTTCTTAACAAGGCAATCAAGTTCTCTGCCATTTTTGTGTATCTACTTCTTATCTATGTGTAGTAGAGAAGCTATCTTACGGTAAAATATTATAAAAGTCATCATTTTCACCTCTGATATTATATCCATGTCTATCAAGCTTGTTGGAACCAGTAGAACAGACGTAAGAAGTAGAAATAGTGTGTTTTATTTGTACCGTGAAATGTAATGAATGCATTATGATTATGTATTTATCAAATTTGTCCTTTTCCTTCCTCCATCTTTTATGCCCTTTGACTCTGCTATAAATAGAGTTTTTTGTGCATATTAGTTTTATTGGTTTTTCATGTTCCCGAATTTCTTTGTGTGTTGAATTGGGATTGTATGTAATGTAACTGTAATGGGTAGCGTATTGTGTATAAGTTACTTCCCTCTCGTATTCCATAAGTACTACTCCAGTTATTACGGTGAAATGGTGTAGGTACAAAATAGATATTTACATATTTCAATTCAATAAGCTATTACCACCACACACTGCTATATATATTGCTACTTGATATGTATGGAACACCGAGTGAGTGTTTTTTATGAGAACCAAAAAAATAATTCCTTGTGAATCAATTCCTTTTCTTTTTACTGTGCACTATATGATGTAAAAGTATTGAATGTAATGTAATCTTTCATGTGTGTAGCAGTATGTTCGAATTCGAATACGATGTAAAAAAAGTGTTACTCCTAGTGTTTATTCTTTGTACTTTATATTCCATCTGTCACTTTTCTACTCTCTTCATGTGTCGTTCTTGTAGTCTCCTTAGAGTAGACAGTCTACACAAGAAACTTGTCCTACTTCCTATATAACTAGATCGCAGTGTCTGTTGTATTTTTTGTGTTGCTTTATTTTTTCTATACATTGTCTGTCTTCTTACTTTTGTATTTCTATAAAAAAAATCCTGAGACTGTTTCCTCTATAGTGCCATATTATCGTGCGTCAAAAGTAAAAAAAAGTGTAAAGCGGAGAAAGCTGATTTGATTGTGATGGATGACTGCTGCTCTGTTTTAAAAGAAACGATATCCACTACTCTATTTCCCCTTGTGTCTCTTCTTCTTAGAAAAAATCCCAAGGATAAGGACAACAAGGAGCCGTTCCAAATCTTTGAGAATCACATCTTCCAGGAGTACACTTACAAGAAGATCACACCTTGTGATATTTGCTCGCAGATTCTCAGAGGTAACTCAAAACACTTTCATAAAAGTCCACAGACCCAAGTAGATATTATACGTATTAGTTGTTTGTGCATTGTGAAATGGTATCGCAGGCTTATGAAGTCTGGGAAAATAACAAAATATGTTTTCTGGGTAAAGCTTCAGGCAACTGAGAAATATATACCTAGCTGGTTTTCTTAATTAGCCAAATGGAGCAATGAAAAGGAAAGTGATGGGATGATAATGAAGACATAATAATGGAAATGGTATAATGAGCGTTGTGTAGTAAGAGAAGAGCAAAATCATGTCTTTGTCAGAGCTACTCAACCGTAAAGGAGCTGTGTGGCGGGAGTCCATTATATGAGCATTTTTTTCCTTTCATTTTTCTCCTCCGAATTTAATTTATCTTATTGACTGACTCTATTTCTTGCCCTGAATATAGTCATCATTACAAGAAAAGACAGTAGCTTAGAAATGTCCTTATAGATATAAGCCTCGTGTAAGTAGATGCTATTCATTTATGACTCTTCAAAGGATTTTTCTTTCCGTTTTCATCCAACTTACTTACTTATTTCCTACGTAGAGAGAACAGAAGGAAATGAAATATTTTTATGAGTTACTTTTATGATGTGAGTCTTATATTTCATTGTCAGTGGGAAATGCAAGACACAGAGAGCTGTTATTTCTTTGCACACTCAAGTCATAATCATTGATCATAGTAGCTCCCACAAAACTAATGCGTAAAGAAACGTCTCATTCTTGATATATTGTTACCCATTACGTACATCTAATACCCTTGGGTTTTTTATATACTATTTACAGTAATTATTACGTATATCTTGTGGTATAAAAAATGTTCTTAACAACAATCGTGCAATTTGTCTAGGTCACACCCGTCAGGGAATGCGGTGTAGAATGTGTAAGATGAATGTGCACCCTGATTGTCAGGAGAAAGTGGGCAAGTGTCAGCCCAAAACAAGGCTTCTCAGACGGCAAAGATCTACGTCAGAACTGGAAACCAGGCTCACTCAGATGACAGATCAGCAGGAGGGGGACGAGCCTTTGGGAGCTAATGCTGGTCCTGCTGCTGCAGCCTCGTCAAGTAAAGGAAACAGTCCAGGAAGTAAGACGGTTATATATTTTGTCTTCTATTCCATTTCACTGTAGCATATTACCCTGGTCCATGTGTGTTGTTATGCTTGGCATGAGAATCAGACAATAAAACATAAAATATAGCTAGCGTTTAAATGGCTTAATGAGTTGCATAAATCTTTGTAAAATGTGTCAGACTAAGATTACGTCTTAATTTGTCAGGAAATAATTGCTAGGATTTGGTCTTGATTTACTGATGATAATGAACGTACAATAAAAAAAAGCATGGTTGTAAGTTTAGAGAAAACAAAAGTTTTTTTCTTTGTGTGTGAACACATTTTACATGTGGACAAGGGTTTGGAAGGATTTGCGGTTTTCAGGTTTTGTTTTCCGTTTTTTTGCGTGTCTGGAATGACGCAAATCGACCCAACGTGCTCACCAAACTTTGTAATTATAATGTATCGAGTGACAGTTTCCAATTTACTGGAAGCATTTGCTTTGAGAATTTTAAATTAAAAAGGTGAAAAACGCAATAGCAAGCAACTTCTCGGAAATCAATTGCCATATTGACAAATCCTATACGTTGGAGTATTCCCACATTTGTCTTTAATATTTCTGTCACGTTGTTCATTCTTTTGTGAATGCAGAGCAAGTAGACGAGCTGGATCAGACATATCAGGTTTTGAAAGAAGCTAACGTCCTCAAAAAGCCTGGTGGAGGGAGTAGTGGAAGTGGTTCAGGTAATGGGATTCATGGCTCTTCCCAAACCCTTCATTTGCAACATGAGATGACGCCCGGTAGAGGACTAATGGGTATGGTTAGATCCAATCCTTCAGTAAATGTTATACCAGGTGGAAGTTCCGGTTATAATACCCCAGCAGGTCCCGGTCATCAAATGTCTGTTGCTGGTGCGCCAGCATCCGGTAAGAATTTAACTTTTCTTTTTTTCATTTTATACACCTCGTTCATTTGTATTATAAAATATTTTTGTATAATTAAATAAGTGCTTTGGGAGATTTTAAATGAAAAAAAATCCCTAATTTATGTATACCACACGAATTGAAAAATGAAACAAATGAAATACGTGATGGGATAATACGTGAATCAAAGCATGTATACAGGATACAAAAAAGAAACAGTTACAATTCATATGGACATCTCATTGAATTGTCTATAATTAATGTGATTATAATGAAGGGGCAAGGGGTCTAATAGGATCAGAACGGCGAGGTAGTTTCATGGCACGTAAAAGTATGTCTGCCGATGCGGGAGGGCCATCAAATCCAGCTGCTCTTGCATTCAATCCAAGATCCATTTCACTTACAACCAGTCCAAGTATTTTTATTTTATTTTACTTTTTCTCTTATTTTGCTGTATTTTTCACCTCCAAAGTGCCTTCTCTCTGCTCATCTTGAGGCGTAATTTAGGCAAAAAATCTTTTGATATACTGCACTTTGTCTACTCTGCCCTAATACTCTTCGTTTGTACCGTCTATCAACTTGTTTCTTTCAGACAAGCCATTTTCCATCCATCTTTGATCAATGTGCCAAAATTAATTATCCTTATAGTTTTCCTACTGAGCTGCGCTGACTGGTTTGATTAAGAGTGGTTCGTAATTTGTGCTAAAAATTAATTTAGAAGTAACCCTTCAACGTCCCCAATGTGTGCGAATGTTTTCCCTGTGAAAAGTATATTTTATGAATAAAAAGGATTAACACTTCTGGGAAGCCAGACCTTTCCTTTTCGGAAGTTAAGCTATGGGTTACTTTTTTTAGTTGAGTGAAAGAAAATGATAGAAGAATATTAGAGATTTTTTGACAATAGTGAAAAATCCCCAGTCTGTATTCTATCAATTTAATCAACATAAATGCGTAATACTAATTGATTGGTGTGTTTGCGTTTGACTGTTTTTCTCTCCTCTTTTGACTCATCGTCTCTTATAATCCACCCTCATCGCTGCAGTGCCTCACAGTCCTCGTAGACGGAAGTTGGATCTTCGAATGAAAAGTTTTTCGCTGGATTCTCCAGAGTCTACTGAACATGCACAGAGAAGACGATATGCACATGGGAGTCACTCCACCTCACACAGTCAATGTATAGTACCACAAAACATAAGCAAATATTTAGTACTTTGGTGTTTAGCTACTTTTCACAATTTTTACTTATCATTAGATTTTAGTATCAAATCAAACGTAAATTGTATTATGATATATTTGTACTGTTGATGAAGGAATGGGAAGGATAATGCATTCTGTTTATGCAAATTTATTGATTTTAAGTTTATGCAGTTTCCAAACTTTTTCAGTTGTTCTTGCTTCCATTCATTTATTATCAAAGATAAATTTAGTTCTGCTCGAAAGTGCACGATCAGCAGTGTATTTTTATTAAACGACAAAAATGACTTGCTGTAAGATT
>JAHZNA010002903.1:0-15152 GCA_027743935.1 Sinodicranocentrus sp. ZH6 | reverse complement strand
AATGAAGCATAGGATGAGTCCTCTCAGAGAAATACTCTCAGTGCACAAAGTGGCTAATTGAGTTGCTCAGGATGACTGAGCTTGGAATTACCGACTTGCTCCAAGGTCTTTTTTGGCACGGTTGACGTATTTCGAAAAAATAAAAAGTAGTAGGCAGTTTTATTCCAGCTCACGGCTAAAAACAGTATTTTTCTCTCGTAAGGGCATCATGAGATGATAGGGCAGGGTTGCCATTTCCAACTTGCCCATTTCTGCTTTTAATGTGTATTAGGCATCTGTGCTATGGTTATACACCAAGTCAACAGTTACGTCTCCCAGGTTGGCTAAGTAAATTTGGATAAAGAAAGTAACGATGTTTCCCTAAGGTCGAAGGATAAAGTTCTCTATGTGGAGATTCTTTAGCTCTGCGGAAGTACTAGATATATGGTAGCCATTTGAAAGTCGACGGGTAAGGGTAAGTGTGTATAGCTGGGGCTAGTGTTTTTTCGTCGAGGACATAAAATGGAAACATTTACCTTGAAAAATACAACCGGGATCTCATTACCAAGAAAACAAAAACGAGTTTCAGGTTTATATCCCTGTTTCAAATGTAAGCCTCTATCTGGAATGTAAACATGACTAAAAAAGTAGGTGCGTTCTATACTATTCAAGGAAACAGTGTTACATCCCGTCGGCAAATAATCGTATAAAGGTAAAAGCCCGATTATAAAGCAAGCCATTACTGGTATTTTACTACTGGAAAAAGAATACGAGGCTGAAGATACAGATATAAAAGCTTCAAGAGAAGCTACAAAAAGCTGAAATAACGGTGAAGTGGCGGAGAGATGCATTTAGCGTAATAAGAAACTGTTGCTTTTTCCACTTTTTTCTTCCCCATTGTAATAACAGTAATACTTTTGGTGGGGATGGCTCTAATTGCAAAGGAGAAAAGTAAATATTGCAAAAATGAGAATTGGGGAGAAAGAGGATGTTGTTTTTCCATTGTAAGGCAACCAGGTTCCCAAACAGCTTTCCCGTGGGGGGATTGTGAAGCAAGTTTTTCTTTTATTTTCTTTCCTTGGGATTATGTACATCATGTCACCGTCCTTCAGTCTGTTTTTAAACCAGGGTAAAATTTGAATTAGGTGATAAGTAGGGCAACTGTTATTTGATTTGATTTGAGACTACAAAATGTTGCAAAGTTTGGGCCTAATGGAAACGCGGCGAGAGAGGATCCCTCTAGAGAAATATTTTTATCGATACGAGATTGTAGAGATGCTGGAGCATATCGACATTGTTAAACCTGATGACAGTGATTGCTGAAATAACTACATGGGAAACAGCCTAAATGAACCTTTTTCGTATACAGCATCAGAAGCACTTTTTTGTGTGAACAAAGTTGGCATCTATGAACAGCAAGGAGCTTAAGGGATGTGTATGGGATGTGATGTGTAGGTATTCTAGGACAAAAAAGAAAATGCTTCTGTGGAGGAGAAAGTGAGAGAAAAAGGGCAAAGTGCATTTTGATGTTGTGCCCATGGGTAGTCTCCGTCTAACAATAACTTCACATTCACCTTTCTCTGGAATGTCATCACCATCAGATTCCAAGCAAGCTTACTACGGCTGCCACGTTCCTCAGTACAACCTTGTATACTCATGTATGCACACATACCTTTTAAAATAATATGGATGAATGCTCCTTATTATTGTCGCTGTTGAAAGCCACTGGACTGCTTGCCTATTGTTGTTCCTGGAAAGACATGCTTAACAAGCCTTGCTTTGTCTGTTGACACGATACAATGCTTAATAAATGTATTCACTTATTCATGTATAATACACATATTCAGTATCAATCTAAACATTTATCTACGCTTGGTGTGTGGGATCATTTGATGATAGCTAGAGAAAGCAATAGAGCCGCTACATGAACTGCGAACTATCAAATAGTCTCTCTTGGTGAAAGACTGTTGTCACCGGAACATGGCTCCATTCCATTGGTACACTGATCAAAAATTTAGGAATCCACTCACATCGTTCCGGGCATTCAAAAGCCGTGCATAACTCCGAGACTATGAATCCACGGCAAAAAATAATAATAACAAGCATCCACATGCTTTCTCCATGCCATGGTTCAAGAACAATCTCTTTTTTCATGTGAAGCACTGTGAAAGGAGAGAATGTAGAGCATCCAATATTATTCACTCATTCTTTCTCTCCCGCCCTCGTCTCAGTTATTTTTTGCATACCGTTGAATGGCACGGGGTGGATGCAGAAATGTTTTGAAAGAAGAATTTTGTGAAACGATCCACTAAATTTATGCTCACAAATCTCCTCTTGCTAAAAAGAGATGCCACTTTATTTCCCTAAAATTCATGGTTTCACTCTTGTGGATTTTATATCAATCCAATGCATGCCTAGCTTGTGCTTATATTTTTTAACAAAAATGGAGAAACCAAAAGGATAAACCGTTATTCCAATCCCGCCCCTTGTAATACATAATCATATGCTTATATGTACGTAGATACATACCTTAGCATGACACTAACCGTAATGGCGCCAACAGTTCATCAGTGATTTTCACACAAACGCAAAAACCCACACACACACACACGGCAACAGCTGCAACTTTACATTTACAACGTACACAAAACAGAGAGTTTCATCGCATACCGAAAATATTTTTGCACTCTGAGCAATACCATTACTCACTGCTAAATTCTATTCGAAGTTGGGTGGAAATTGCAAAATGGGATCAAAAAGTCTGCAATATTTTGTAAATCCCATCAGTCCCAACTTTATTTATGATTATACAACAAAGAAGTTGTAGTTTTCCAAGCAAACCCCAGCAAGAGAGAGAGAGAGAGAAACTGCTTAAAAGGAGGGAAACAAGGAGGTAGCTTGAGAGGGCGAAAGAGAGGCAAGTAAAAAGGGAGAAATAGGAGGCTTGACTAAATCACCGTGTGGCTTTGTTAAATAGATTTATGAGTAAGTATTCAATTAAACAACGCTCGACACTGTAGGAAGTCAGCGATAAACTCTACAGGGCATCACATCCCGTCCCGTCCCCAATGCAGCATTAGTATTAATAGAACAGAACGAACAACATGACTAAACAGAGACAACAACATGAGAGAATATCAGAGAGCGGAGCATGCAACAAGAAAATATTACTTGGAAAGCGAAAAGCCAAGTAATATAACAACAACACACCCGCACAGCTCAGCACACACACACCACACTTTTTGGTTCGCATGCCAAGACAATAGCTACCAATATTTTCCCTTGTCAAGTCATAATCGCAATATACCACTTTTCCTAATCACGGTCCGTTTGAACATAGGCTATGGCTTAGGAGAAATCTTTGCCTTCCAGCTTTCTCTCCTTCTTCCCTTCATATCGTGATCGCGAGCTGGGGAAAATCTAGGTAAAAAGAAGCTGCAAGTCATGTGAGGAGTGAGGAAGAATGAGAGAAGGAGAGTGTGTGTATTTATGTGTGCTTCAAATAACTTGCAAAGCTCATTTCTAATTTATTTTCTTTACTAGGCAAACACAACTTGTAGGGATGCTCCCCCACAAAAACCAGCATTTCTCGTAATATGGGAGATTTCGCGTACTTTTCCCTACGCACAATAAACACTACGAATCCTAAAACTTTAGTTGGAATTTCATATATATTCAATAGTAGACGGATTTCATCTATAAAAATCCTCTCTGTAGGTATGAGCTCATATGGGTATTTGTTCTTGTAAGTAGCCTTGGATTTTCCTCAGAAGAGAATAGAAAATTCCAATGAAATTGTCAGTTCACCGAATTCCTTCGTATGAGCCTATCTGTCCGGGAAATGATGGCTTGGTGGCTCTGGCTTCCCTCAAACATCATAACATTTACTCATATACACACGAATGATGATTAAGGGTCGTGATGGTGTTATCATTTTTGAGAAAGGAACGTTCCAAATTCAAAACAAAGTTTTCGGTTCTTCAGGACATGCTATAGGATGAATCTCATGACGATTAAGTGTTAAAAGCTATACTTTTCTCGGAGAGTTTCTCTTCTCAGAAATTCTAGAGGGGAATGAAATTCCATGTTTGTTTATTACAGAACAATCCGGATACATATTTTGTGATATTCATTGGGAATCCCATACGAGCTAGGGGATTTCTCGGTATGAGAAGAAAGGGGTAAATATATAGTTCATTTATTTCATGCTTATGCTTCACAATAATGACAACAATCATTGTGCGTACGTGTTCTGAATGATGAGTTTATGCTCGCTAAAACAGTACATGTTTAGCTAAAATATTCTTGGTAAGTTTACGTTTGTCCTTTCGGCTTGTTGCGAATGGTGCGATACTCTATGAGGAAATCATAGGTCATGTCATATTTCCAGGAAAGAGCTCCCTTCCCGCCTACTCCAAATTACAAGTTTTACTTTACGACTCCAGGTTACAGAGTTATCCTTACGATTTACAAAGGCAAAGTAAAATAGTATCATCATCAGTGGAAAATACATGTTATACATATCATATCACGGGAGATGTACAGAGATATGAGATTAGTTACATTTAGTCAAGTAAAAGCATTGCATTCAAATGAAGAAATTAGCCAAGCAGTAAATAATGATAGGGGAAAGAAGGAAGCATAATGAAAAACGTCAAATACTCCACACAAACAGATCCTTACCGATTTGTCATTTCAATCTGGAGAAGTATGTTGAGTACCTCCTCTGCACTGGAGATTTGTCTCACAACATCAATACGGAGGGAATCGTTGGTATACGATAAATCTTGAAATATCGACTGCAGACGCAGCAGACCTGTAATAGGGAAAGAAGAAAAATGTTCAAGTACATTAGTGCGTTGCTCTGCTTTCCTTCCTTTTCTTACTATCTCCATTTTTTTCATGAATAGAAATGTATATCAAATGTTTTCGTTCATTCAACTCGATATAATTTTGAGAATAAATATATGCACACGCATCAGATAATGTAGACAATGGTAGGTATGTATTCGACATGTTTTACAAGATTCATTCGCATCTCTTTTTTTGAAGGGATGGAAGAAAGGAAAGGAAAAAATCATATAAAAATCTAGTCGCATTGTCTTGCCACCCACCCCGTGTGTCAGATTCCATTCATCTATTCTATTTTTACCCTTGGTCGACTGAGTCGACTCCCCTGTAAAAGGCATTGTATCTGCTGCGGTGTACGTATGGGCACAATGACGATGCTGAGTATTGAAGAAGGGCTTAAGGCAATTACTCACAGAGTAATACCTTTTGTTGACAAGCCCAAGGGGCCATAAAGCCAACCAGGCCAGCTCGTGACATGCAGACCCTCGATCTCACAAATCATTGCGGGCTTCTTCTATTACAACCAGTGTATCAGCCGTATCACACTTTTTATGGAAATAATGGAGTTTTTTTACTCCTTTTCTACCATTTCCTTTCTACATCCTAGGGGCTTGTTTGTTGGGAAAAATTCAAATTTTATTACACATCTTAACCCCTTTCTGGGAGTCAGCAGAAAAGAATGGAAGCCGTCTTTGCGAATTAGTAGGTTATAAATGGGCTATATAACATGTTATACCTTACCAGAAGAATGAGAGGGGAGAATAAAAACTATACTTAAACGGTAAAAAGTTGTTTTTATCGGACCTTTTTCAAAGCCTATTCATGTTTGTTTTGGTTTTCGGGATACACATATTAGCCTTGAAGGGATATAGTGAACAAACACAGAATGCAGTGACAGCATAATAATAATCAAAGACTGATTATTGTTCGTGGAAAGTATGACGAGAAACTAGTGATAATGGGATTTCTTGTGTGTGTGAATGTCAAACAAAAATAGCTCATTTTTTTGTTTCCAGATTACAGAATGAAATTCCTTTGCCCATTCTGTGAATATTATGACTGGGTCTAAATGTCTCTAGACAGCCTCCAGTTGTGTTTAAGTAGCAATATAAAGAAAGAGTTATGAAGAAAGCAGGCGGAGGGAGAAGGAGACACATTATAAACGAGCAGTCGATTTCCCCCATTTCTCCATCCTCTAGCTTCCTCTCTCCCTCACTTTCTCTTTCTCACTCACTCACTCAGTGTCTTCAATAAAATGCCTGTCTCCGCTCACTCTGTTCTCGTCGTCATGTGTGAAGAGGACATGAGAGCCAATTTGTGATCATTCTTTGTGGTCACTTGGTCGACTGGTATAACCCTCCTTCGTAGTTGTAAATGGGACTTGTATGTGTGAACGTGGAGAAGTAATAATAATATTGGAGGAGGGTGGAAATACACACGATTTTCTTTCTAAAACAACCACCTACACAGGGCATGGCCAACCAGACCACACACGTCCACTAAAGTCAACACCATGTGTAGTCCAGAAGAGCAATTCGGGAGAAAATGTGTAAAATTATACGTGTGCATATAACCCACAATCTTGAGTTATGTCTTGGAATACCTACACGCTTAAGGGATGCGTATAAACGAACCATAAAGGATACATGTATTCAGGAAAAGAATGCACAGAAAGTTATAGGGTGCCCTATTATTCGCCATATCCTTCCCTTATTATACATCACGTTTGAATTGTTAAACACACAAAATAACCTTTTCCTTTTCTTGGTGACGTGTACACCACTTTAACAGGGATTTACTGTACATTTTCGACATCTGGAATTTTCTCCAATGTGTAGAGAGCCACCTAGTTCCAGATTTTTTGCTGAGCTGATCCTACACACTTTTGCCTTGATTCTTTTCTTTTGAACGAGGGGATTCATTCGTATGCCTGGGAGTCAAATGGTTATGTACAATACGCACTTTTATAACTTTTTTCCTACAGATTTCCTTCTATATTTAACTTTATACAAGGATCCATATACCTAAATATCTTTTTGATCTGTTCAATATAAGTTGTTGACAAGATACATTTGAAGAGGATTTAGAGTTTGTAAAGGGTGAAAAACATTTTTGTTCATTGCTCCAGCTCCAATAATATTGTAGAGAATGAAAAAAAGTCAGCAGGTTTCTTGTTTTTATTATGATCTGCACACGCCGACTCCATCACTCCCATGGAGTTTTTTATTTTGACTAGAACCTCTGACAGGGTGATTATTTCCTTGCAAACCTTTTTTTGTATCCGGGTCTGATACAAGTCAACTTGAGAAGAAGAAAAACATGTTTTCTTTCAACGATAATCATCATCAAATTTATAATACACCCAATTTCCTTACAAATCCCTTCCACCTTTATTATGTACATTGCTTTCATGTAATTTCCCCTGCTGTCATAACAGACCACCTTGAATGACTGTTGATGATGATGGACGAGTAAAGACTTCTCTGAACAAAAAAGCCGCACGAGCTTCATATTTTTAAAGTCAAAAATAAGTTTTATCATTACGAATGTGGGTTGGCAATTTGAGAAAGTAATTTCCGTTTGCATAATGTTCACACCCAAATTCTTACATGATTATCTCCAGCAAATACATTCCCTACTTTCTTATGACTTTTCCATTGAGAGAAAAGAAGTACAACGGAAGTGTGAATACAAAAGGGAGCAAATTCTAGCTAGATCTTAATCACCTATGAATTATCTGTAAAATGTGCCAACTCGACAGAAAACATGGAAAAGGTAGAGAAAAGAGAAGCAATAAGCACGACAATCTGTCTATCTGAGGAATAGCTGGGTGACAGAAAGGCGAAATGAACTTGAAGACATTATATCCCATGTTCAATTCTTTTCTAGCAATATTGCTACTTTTCCTTCACACTGAATGATGAGCATCATCGTCATCATCATCAACAACTCGATCAACCACACAGTTCTACCTTATGGAGTTACGGTTACTGCCATTTTCATCTATTTAACATCACCTTCTCTTTTTCTTCCCCTCATCTCAAGACTCAAGATGAAAACAAGGAACGAAAAAAGGACACACAAACGCTTTAACTACAAAATTTATGTACGAATCCAGAAACGCTGTCATCCCATCTGAGTCTTTTTCATTCGGATAATCGTCATCATCTCAACTTTTACTTTAGCTCATCATCATTATCATCACCACCACCATCATCATCCCCATCTACAAACATGGAATCGTTTTCAACGGGACAGAAGGGAAACATGTATAAGCCACTCGTATACATATACCATATCTCACTCAACTCACCAGCCTGACAAAGCAGTAACAAGGAGGAATAGAGAAAGCACCATGTGGAGGAGATGTAATAGAGGCAGTATTTCACTTGGGGAAAATTGCTCAGTTTATAAGTTATCCAGCCTCTACCCAACATTAATCTCTTGCATGTGTCGTTGTCGACTACTTTTGGAGATTCCACCTCAACGACCAGTTTCCCATCTTGGAGAGTAACAAAACCAGAAGAACATCACAATTTCACTGACTCTGCCCAACATAACTTATATAGGTAAAGTGAAATAAGTGCGTTTTGTGCAAAAGTGCAAAACCATTTAGAGAGCGATACCCCGCGTATGTGTGTATGTGTGCACAGGAGCTGAAAAGAGGAAAAGTTTTGAAGGCATTTTGAGCAAAGCTATGGAGAATCTAGAATGGGAGATGTTGAAAGGGGAGAAAAGCTGTGAGAGAGATAATGAAATCTGGTACACACATTATGCTCTACTTGTACACATATACACTTTCGTAGATTCTTTAGTATTACAACTTTAACGAGACTTTTCTCTTTGATATTTCATATCTGCATATCAAAGTGAAAGTTGCGGAAATTTCCAATGAAAAGTCCCTTTTGTATAAAGTGTACATAATGAAACCTGACGTGGCATGTGTCTGCATGCATCTCGAAATCCTTTTCTCTATTTCTATACCTCTCATGGATGATGTGGTTTTCCCATCCTGAAGGTATTCATTTTACTCTTTTTACCAGCTGTGCAGCTTAACACTGTACGGTTCACAGATTCGAAGTACATGTCGCTATTGACGCTTCGCCAGAAATATATATCCTCCTTTTCTCGCGGTGGTTAGGTCAACGTCATAAATTGTGAGAGTTGATCGTAGCCACCATTAAGTTCAAAATATTAGGTTATTCTAACAGCTCGTAAAACTGGTGATGAGTTTTGCTTGAGTGTAAACCTGCCAGTTTTTACTTGTTACATTAGTCATTCCCTCAACACCCTTCCACTTCCTGTGTGACCAGAAGGAGGAACACATACGTGGAGACCAACACATGCCAAGCCAACAAATTATGGCGGTTATGTATCCACCATATAAATACGTTTCTATATTAAATACATATAGATTTTACGCGGGTTTCATAACACGTATTATTTTCTATTAGGATTGATTCTCCTGCCACATATTTTATTTTCAGTTTATCTCAAATCCATCTGGTGCAAAATAAACTGGGGAAAGTGGAGCAGTCACCAGGTTCCGGAAATCTGAGAGGATTCCAAGAATAAAATTTAACAAGATTGAGTGGCAAACCGAAAAGATTGATCTTGCTTAAATAATATATAGCGACAGAGGTACACATTGGGATGGAGAGAAGAAGAAAAAAGCCACAAACATTGTGTGTACACTTTACGAGAGATTACTGTAGGCACTAGAAGACTTTTTTTCTTTTGGAAACGGAATGCCGTATAAATAAGAGTCGTTGTTGTAAAATAGGAAGAAAGCTGAGTTTGCAAACAATTGGACAGGGCAGTTGTAACTCGTATCGGGATACGGTATCACTCTATTTATATACCTAGATAGGATACACCGTCTAAAAAAGGAAAAAAAAACCTAAGTTTTTTTTTCTTCAAGCCTACTATATTTTTGTAGGAAATCTAGACGTATGTACATAGTTAGCCATACATGATTATGGTTATATTGGGTGTATGGGGAAGAATGGATTTTCGCCATGTCAGACACAGATCCAAAGCGAAAACCAAGAAAACTGCTTGCTTTCCGCTTTTCAATTCTTTCCGTTTCAGCCCTTTTGGGAAATTCTACTTTTTTTTACTCGTTTCTCTTTTTTCATTTCTCTCTTCCCATCTCCCTCTTTTTTTCATCAGAAGAGTAGCAATGCATTAAAGTTGCAATAGCTGGTGGTGATGCTAGTCTAGTGGTGTGACTGGTGCAGCAAAAGTCCTTGAAATTGCGATAGATATGAACATTAAATGGGGAGAGTATAGAGGAGAAGAAGCATATCATAAGTTTTTATCCTTTACGTCATCACACATTTCCAAAATGCATTTTCCCTTCGCTTCCATATATCCTTTATTTTTTCTTCACTCGGTTTGCTTCCAATACACAATTTCATAAATGTGAAAGTAGACGAAAAGTAAAAGTAAATATGAGGAGAAACGTGCAGCTAGAGCAACATGGTGCCATCATCGTCATCATCACAATGAAAAAATGGGGCTCATCATCTCAAAAAAATATAACTATGACTGCTCCATCATACTTTGTATTTTTCCCTTTGTCATTCTTTTTTTTAAAGAAGGCATTCCTTTTTGCCATCTTATGCCATCATAGTCATCATCCTCTATAGTAATATCAAAGGAATATTCAGTCGTCTTCAAGTTGACAAGTTGGAATATAAGCAGCTGCTCTTTTCTCCTTTGCGTTTATGACACGTCCTTGAAAGCACCCTATTGGATTCATATCCAGTAAAAGAATAAAGTCAGTTTTTTTGTACGGGAAAAAAACCAGGAAAAAAGTTATCCCTTTTTACAATGCAATCCCACGTTACAGTCTACTTGCAAGTTAAGGAGTGAAATGGAAAGTGTGTAAAATGCAGAGAAAAAGCTAATTCAGTTTATACACCATAATTTCTCTTTTTTATAGCCATTTGTGGCTTCTAACTTTCTCCCGCCTGTCTCACCACTTGATTGACTAAGGCCTACCGAGACTTTCACAATTGTCTCGTGTATAGCAATAATGTACACATTCGACATTCTGTAAAAATGGGCAATAATCATGGAGACGATGATTCTTTTATATGTATAACGTAAATAGCTGGATGGTGACATGAGTGGCTAAAAAAGTACATAAGGATATAGGGTATTTTCTCTTAATACCCTTTTCAATGACAGTTCCTCTCTGACGAAAACTACTGTGCTCAGGAGCCACCAAAAGAGTTTCTATTTCGTGGCTGGTGTAACACATACCATAAGAAATAATACGTCGAGATATTGCTCTATACTCAAGATAGCAATCAAAAACTGAGTATATTCTTAAGATTTTATAGAGAGGTGATAGCAAGAGGAAGATATTTGTTGCGAGATGGGAGAAAAGAATGAAAGAGTATTTTTTCTATTGCACACATCCCCGACTATTGTTATGGTTCACTCTTTTTTCCTCATTGTGGTCGGTGAAGCGTTAAAAGACACACAAGAAGAAATAAATGGTGTGATGTGATGTGGTGGTCATGCAAAAGAAGTGATGCACTTAGGCTTCTAATATGTCTAGTCGAGGCATATTGCCTATTTTTTTCTTACAGACGGACTACCTCTGAATGGCTTATTGGCAGTAGTGGCAGTGGTTAGAATGAAAGGGAAACGGGATCGTGAAGAATAACTGCGAATCACTGCCGCGCGCTTTGTGTGAGATGGAATAAGTTGGTATAATGTCATCCTTGTATATGCATTTTTTCCCTGGACAGAATTTTTCCCTTCTAAGGATATACGTGTTCCCAATATCTGTATAAAATTAGCTGTGTGTGGAGTCATGATATTGCATCATAGTGATAGCACATCCTCTCACGTTTTCCCCTATTTCACCATATCTCACACACAATTGTGTCGTTTACCCCATTCCCGAGGCAAATAAAAAAGGAAAATGGACCCAAATGGTGGTCGTCATGTGTGAGCATCCATCTGATTTCCTCGAATCTTCTGTATAAATAAATGGCTGTTTATCCACAACGAGTGAGGAATCGGAGAAAATAACAAGAGCACTGTGTCCTCACAAGAGGCACAGTATGTGTTCTCTTCCCCGGAAAACTTACCGTGAGGGGTAATACTTTTGAAAGGAAAAATATTCTCCGTTGACCTTCCCTTGTCTATAAACAAAGTTAAGTGACAGCTAATAATATTGTGTATGTACACGTCCCCAATATCCCCTCATTCCTGACTTAATCTCACGCTCTGAAAGACAATATTTGATCTTGAGTTTTACATAAGTGACCATAGCCATAGGATTCCGAGTGTAGATATTGCTTGCGATATAAACAAGTGGATGGTGTGTGGAATATGTGGGAAATGAAATTGTTGCTTATTCCTTCTGTGCCCAGCTTTTTTCCTATTTTCTTTCAAAGTATTCCGTTGTAATGAAACTTTTCCTTTTGGTATCCCCTTCTAATAAAAATACTTGCTTGTGTATGTACACACCGTATAATGATGAAAAAGGGTAGTTATCCCAAGTTTTGTAAACTGACTGAGTCATAGGTAAACTTGATCAAAGACGAGGGGAGGAAACTTTGTATAAACAAGGGATCCTATCACATCAATATCACCAAGGAATGGGATATCAATGTTAAGGGATGGAATGACGTCTGTTTGATGTCGTTAGTAGAATCATTGAAAAAGAAGCAATCCGTAACTACATGAGAAAGGGAGGGAAAGTATATCTGGATTGGAATGAAAAGTGGTGGTGAAATGATCAAACAAAATCCCACACAACTGTTATATAACCTGATCATGCGATTCTTTAAACCTGACCATATGCATACAAACTCTGAAATAACATGACTCCCCTTTAACTGATTCGTTTCTTGTTGTGTTATATATGTGTATATTTCGTGTATTTAGTTCGTTTCAATACCCCTCAATAACTGAAGTGATTCAATTCCCAAGTATTTCTAACTTGTTTTCTATATACATTGAGGTTCCAGACTTTCTGATTTTTTATATATATACATAGCTCATGTAGTTTGTACCCGACCTCAATCCGAGTGAGAGGTGACTTTTTTCCCAACGCTGTTAGAGGAGATGCTAAAGAGAAACAAGTAAATCCATTCAATAGCAAACTTAAAATTGGTTGACTCTTGTGACTTGTGGGGTAAGGATGGGCTGTTTGCGGTGTTCTGTCGGGCTCGATAAGTTGGCGAAATTAAATGAAACAAACTTTTCCAATCTTAAATAACTCACTTTGTGAAGACTTAAGGGGAAATATTGCATGTTGGAGCAAAAGGGAAAGCGCTTGGGAAGGTTTGTGTGAAGTGCTTTTTCCCAAAGTCAAGACGAATGCCGCCTAGTGGCTTTGCTACTTAACTTTGTCCAGCTTACAGAGGATATTGGAGAGTAAAAATCTCTCTGAGGCTTTGTGCACCTCTTATCTATAAACGGATCGGAATGACGGGAAAGGATTTTTTTAAGACGCATAAGACCTTAATTGCGCAAATCAACGGAATGTCTTTATCAAGGAAAGCTAACAATTTTCTCCCTTTTCAGAGAGAAAATTCTATGAGGAAAATGACAACAGAAGGAAAAAGGTCTGACAAAATAATCAATTGTTTCTTGTATCTTCCTCCCCACATCATTCAAGAACAACAGATCATCCGAGTAGATAGACTTTTTCCCGATACAAAAACAACAAAAGCCTCACTACAAGTCAACCTCGTTTCCTGTTCAATCTATCCATGCTTTTTTTCTTTCCTCCGCGGGTTTGGCTGAGTAACATTCAAGATATATAAAAATATACTTACTATGCTTATATAATACACATCATCTGTGCTCTGAGAGGAGGAAGAAGGTTATCGCTCATAACGTATTTTCTTCACCTACTATCAAACAGCCCCTGTGGATGTTCACAGCTTTCCCATCAGAATTCTCAATCATGCTCCGAGAAATTGAAATATTGTAAATGGGTTTTCCTTTCTGTCTTCCATAAAATGCAAGTGGGAAGACAAGGTAGTGAACTACTTCATTCTTTCTTTCGAGTCATATAGTGTAATCGTATTCTCTACCTTAGCCACTTTGCTCAAAGCTACTCTCTAGACGTAGACAGACGGACAGTTTCACTTCACTTTAAACTTATTCGTTTTTGTCTTTCTATCTCGTCGGCAAAATGTAAAGATGAGGAGAGAGCTCACATATTATCATATAAAGTATATATCTCTGCCACACAGTCAATTTCCCTTTTGTGCTTTTTCCATACACTCGCAAATATTGGGAGAGAGGGAAATCTAAAAGGAAAAAAAGTCACTCACCTTCGTATATATTGCTATTCCTCGTATTACTTTTTTCTCTCAATGAGTTGACTTAATGTACTCCTTTACAACAACTTACACGAGTAGTAAAATGCAGAGGAGGAGGAGAATAAAGAAATTTTAAATTTTCTTTCTCATCCTTCCTTCTTTTTCCAGTTGGCATTTGGCCGGTAAAAGGAGAGCGGATTTTTTCTTACTTTCAAAATAAGGATGTGTGACGAAAATGAGTTTTTCTCTCCTTTTCTTCTGATATCTGTCAGAACCATCTGTTCGAAATAGAGCTACTTAGCTGTGCATCGACGTGCCGTATGACACCAGCCCTGAATAAAATGGAAAGGGTTGAAAGACAATATTCTCACTTCAACTTGCAGATGACAAGTGAAAAACAGTTATTCAGGGAAACAGGAAAGTTATTTTCTCCTGCTTTTTTCCCATCTTTTGGAAATATCGTTAAGAAATATACTCTTTCTGAGAATACTTGATTCATTTTATTTAGGTCCGTTTCTCCCAATTTTCACAAGGATTTCGCAATCATTAACTGAATAATCCCAACCTTATCATTGCTGCATCAAATACAAAATAGACTGTCAAATCTAGCTATATAACGTAGTACATTAATATAAGGAAAAAAATTAGTGGCATTAGCGCTTACACAATTTTTTAAGCATATTTTCAGTAAATAACAGATTGCCATTACTATTAACATGCTTTACCTTGTTTAATAGCTAATTCCAACCCTTTTTTAATCCCATTAAAAGTATTGACGTTCGTTTATACAGCTTCATTCATCACAACTCTTTTAATCTCGTAACTGGCTAAACTCTAATTGAAACCAATTAGCCGTTGTCAAAAGTGAATATAGGTGTTTATGTTGTGGGGTAATTCAACTTCAAAAAAATCCACTTTACTAGAACACTTAAGCTTCAAGTCACTCGTACGATAATCGTTTTTTTTACTTTAAAGGGATTTCCATGTAATCATTAACGCGATCAAGCCACTCTTGATTACGAT
>JAHZNA010002902.1:0-11766 GCA_027743935.1 Sinodicranocentrus sp. ZH6 | reverse complement strand
CAGCTTGGAAATTTGAGTAATGATGCTCCCTAAATTCGTGCTGTGCATAAAAATATACAAGGTCAAAATGTAAGTAAACATTTTTTTTGGTTGGGTACGACGAGAAACATAGTTTTTCTAAATTGTGAATTGACAAGCAACTCAATTTTTTTCATTCTGTTTTACTTGGTACAAACATTTGCTAGCTCACAGTGATGTTTTAACTTCAAAATGAAGTCATTCGATTCAATGACACACAATCACCGCTACTAACTACGAGTATTATATGAATATAAACTTTTATTCTATATTTTAGTATTTTAGCATAGTACATGTGCATGATACATGGCATCAAACCATCTAACAATTAGTTCTCATATATATCCTGATACATTCACCAGTGATGATTTCATGCTTTTGTTCTCATTCAATACTTTCCAGTAGCATCGATATTAAATTAACCGCTTTTATGTGCATAAAAATAACGAGAAAAATGATATCATTTTATGTTAATAGCAATTATAGATAACGATAACATACATGTACAACATGTGCTGGATTTTAGAATGCCTCCATTTGTAAGATAGCAGACGATTCGACCTGCACTTCAAATTGTTTTAAGTTTATGCCTTATGTATTAAATGTCTATTCACGGTGAGCCAAACTCATCAAGATTCAAGATCATGACATCACTGTGCTTTAGGTATACACATACCCACAAACAAATGCGTGAATGACAAATACCAGTACTTATACTGTGCGATTGGCATTCATCATTCAGACAACCTTACAGCATACCTATGTAAAATTTATAAAGTATTTTCTCAATACACATCTCAACAAAAAGACTGCCTACTCTCATAGTGATGCTTTGGGACCTTTTATGGATGACTTTCAACCGGCACAACTGCTGTTGTAGCATTACTCGCTATACTAATTCTAATTATCCTTTCACTTATTCACTTTACTCACAACTCACAGAGAGGAAGTGAGCAAGATATGCAAAATGACATTGCAAATTAGGTACATAAAAATGCAAGTGAGAAAGGAAAAGGATTTGTCTCAGAAGGGTATTAATCGCTCGTATGAGCAAAGTTTGTTCAATTCGAACACGAAAGAATTTAGTTTGCGGTCCCCCGGTGGTATAAAACATTTGGCTCATTTTACCATGAATTGTTGTAACAACTGATAGCCTAAACTGCACACATTTGTTTAATGTGTGGCCCACAAAAACGCTATATCATCTTCGTCATTATCAGGAGTTTTTGGAGGACGAGCAATGTTGAATATGAAGTCGAGTTAGCATATTATTTATTTGGCGAATGGATTTTCGTTTCTACAAACATGGTTTGGAAGGAAGGATCTCAACTGTCCTTTTTTTAGTTAGCCTTATATAGATTCTAGTTGAAAGAATGTAGAATTACAAGAGGAGTTTGAAGAGTACATTACTTGGATGACATTGCATTGGCCCGCAAGTCCATTATGCGGATTATGGATCGTTAAGTGTATTTGTACTTGCACTTTTTTCGACTCATAAGAGATTCTCTATAAAGGAGCATGAGAGGTATGCATGACATCATCCATTTCATTTAGCTCCTCTTTATACTTTTCTTTCATGTTTCATTATTACATGGGTTGGGTGGATTGTACTTAATCATGCTCCTCTTTTACTTCTACGCTCAAGAGAGTACGGCGAACTGAAGTTGTGCTCAGGCTGGAGCTTTCGTGACAGTCATCATTCGGACACTTTGCAGACAACATCAAATCGAGTGGAACACGAGCTGGATCTCACCTTGGATTTTAACACAATTTTTGTCACTTTGTGATTTACTATTCATTCTATTTTAATCCTCCCAATCAACTATCTATCAATCATCCCGAGAAACTTCTATTGCGAAATTCCTGCAGAAAAAGTGAGTAATTGCGTATTTATAACAAATTATCAAATTTACCCGTAATCTCTGCAAATCATTTAGTTTATTTTGCCAGAGTTGAGTTAATTTTATTGTTGGGATCGTATTCACAAAACGACATTTATTTTCGATAACAGAAGAGTTGAAGGTCCAAGTGATAATGTGATAATGGCATAATTATAGGAAATAATGCACAATTTGCTCATGAATGAAAAGCCATATATTTTATACCATTATCTCACGGTCGCGCGTAAATGTGTGACCACTACAGTTGCCGTGTAGTCAGAGCAGAACTGTCAGCAAAGCTTTATTTTCCCTTATTTCGTGACCACGTCGTGGTGACATATGAATCAAAAGTAGCTCAAACGTGGTTGCCGCTTGCATGTGTGTAGATTTCTTGTTGGTAAATACTTGAATAGAATTTTGTCACATTGTCACATGCAATAGCAAAAGGAACGCTGGAGAAATAAAAATATGTACTATTTAATATTTCAAACCCAAACCCCCCGTTAAATTTTTGACTGACAACATCACATCCGTTATTTGTAACATCAACTAAGTATTCAAAATCTTTTCATATTCGTGGAAGGCGGATGCTAATTTTTGTATTTACTGTTTATATTTTCCAGATATTCAACAAAGGCAACAAGTAGTTAACCCAACCACCTAATTTATACAATGGCCGCTACAAGAGCAACAAAGTCAGGATTCGCCGCAGAGGCTCAGATGAAGGTAAAGGAACCTTAGCATTAGTAGCAATTTCATAAGTCGAATCCACATTTCCTTTCTATATGGATTTTAGCTTGAAGTAAAACATCTCTCTTCAGTTCACTGACTTTACCATATCTATCCTTGAACACGGAACACGATGAAGTTGATGAAATCGCTACATATTTCAGGAGTGTAAAAAATGAAAAAAAAAGTTCTTAGCATTTAGTTCTGTCGTTCACTAAGCTTGAGATATTGAGGATGAGCCAGATGGGCAGAACCAGAGTTCATCGTGCAATACCTACAGGCCTTATGTCCGCTTCATTGTCAGATTACAAGTTTGCATTATGGAAAAGGAAGAAGGTTGAATGTAAAAAATGCAACAACATGACATGACAATAGGTGCGGGCATTAACGAGCTTAAAAAATGCAAATGGGAAGATGTTATCGCATAGTTTGAAATGCCTTACAAGATAGTGATGGGGTTCATGGTTTGGTGGTGATCGCATGGAATTATGATTAAATGAAGCCATATAATAAGAGTAATGCATTATCTACAGAGGATCGCTATCATATTTAGGATCTTTGTGTGTGGATGTAAAAGGCACTTCGTAATGTCGTTGTCCGAACAAATCTCTCGGTATATCGGAGCATCCGATTGAATCTGCGTTGCTTCCATGATTGCATTTGCATTAATTCATCTCTGAAGACAGTAATTGAAGCAGAACAGGTTTTCGTGATCGATAGGTATTGCAGGGAAATGCTAATGGATATAAGTAGTTAAAATTCAGTTTTTTACAAGTTCATTTTCACACAATAGTCATTTTTCAAGAAAGTATTAGGCGAGGCAAGACATGGCCCTGGTAGTTTATGAATCACGATGCCATTTAGGTTTCGTCAATGACATAATATCCTTCCGTTGTGTGTTTTGGTCATCTTCCTTGGAATGTTCTTGAGTTAAGCAGCCAGTATGCATTTTCATAACCACCACAGTAGCTTGTTTGGTAGTTCATTGAAAGAAATTGACATAATGACATCAATTTGAAACTGCATGCATAACTCTTTTGAATTTTTATTTCTTAACAAGTCCAAGACAGTACCAGAAGATCTCCTTTTGTGCTAGCATATGGGTTGCATAATGAAGCATATATACTTAGCGTATTAGAGTCAGCGTTGACTTGGAAAGATTTTCGTTTTGTCTGCTTGTCCAAGGTGAATCTTGCCTTGTTTGGTCAGAGTGGATAAGTAGAATTAATAAAAACTCTTCGAGGATTGCATATACTGTAATAAAATGAAACTGTTTTTGAGCTGGGAAGAGCACCGTATACGGTCATGCGAATGCAATGTATCGTCCTCAACTGCTCACAAACTGTCAAATTCGCATTTTTCATAGTTATTTAACAACCAGTCAAAGATAGAGACACAGAGAGAGAGAGAGAGTTTCTCTGATTACCATACATGTTCACGTCTCAAAAGTTCACACATTTCCTTCGGAATGACCTAACTTGGTCAGAGAAGAATAGAGACGATGAGATTGGCTGGTCCTACTTGATAATATTTCTCTACAATCATATTCCAATTTGAAAGCATTTACCAATTACAGTCACACTTTTGGTGAAAGCTTCAAACGACAGTTGCGGTTGTTGATGGTTAATGAGCTCACAGGAGTTTTATTTCCTCTATAAAAGGAGCTGTACAAAAAGTAATTGTGAGCATATCGCATAGTGACATAGTTTACGGGTCGTAAACAGAGATAGAGATAGGATATGATATTTGCTCACATTTAGATCATTTTTGCCGAACTGCACATGGACACCCTCATTTCCTCCAGACAACTGACAGTCAAAATTGTACAAGTGACTCAGTTTCATTTACCATTCATCATCACTCCAGTCATATTTTTTCTATGATTTATTCTGTATGACAACACCGCACACGTAACGTACGAAAGTGGATACAGGATTTTCCTTCATCAAAACGCCACCACCTGGTCAATGGAAAAGTGTGCTTGCCGTGTGCGATGATGTAATTCAAGCAGAATTAGAATGACTATATCCACAGCTTAGAAAGAGGAAAATTGGTCGTTGTACGTTTAAAATTACATTTTTTGTAGCAAAAAACATGCAGTAAAAATGGCAGTTATGGTAGATTCTCAACAAGATTGGCATACAGAAGAAATTACTGGAAAGGAAAAAAGCCGGTTATTGCAAAGGAATGTCCAATTTCAGCTGAAGGTTCTATGTGAATGAGTGAGTTAAGGGTTGGACGGTAGGATGATGTCAGCTAGCTTGTCTGCAAAAAAACACTTAGAAGGAAAGAGCAAACCCTCTGTGTATATTTCGGATATGATATCACTTCACTTCACACCCCGTTCACATGTAAAATGCATGCTAGGAGCCGTCTAGCTTACTAGATAGATACGTATATAAGATCTTAAGCATGGTCAAAATCATAGAAATGCTGAAAATCAATTTCCTTCTTCAAGTGAAGCATTAAGTCACTTGGAAAGTGATTTAAGCAGTATAAGGTTACGCTCTAATGGAATATCTGATTGTGAGTGAGCACATGAAGCAAGCAGCAACCAAATCAAACAAGTTCTTTAACGAACGCATAGTAGCGCTTTGTTTTTGCATTTTGCAATTGTCGTGACTGTGACGGGTGGTAAAACACCATGAATAGTAAATTGCGAAAAATTGCACATTCAAAATTAAAACTTGCATCTTTCTGTCTCGAAATCGGACTTTTTCAATTTGCACACAAATAAATAGAAATGAATATGAATATGTATAATATTGGATGGATATGCCCTTTGCAATCATTGCATATTACACCTTCAAAATTATGCATAAAACTTTTCTTTGTACGTGGAGGGAAGGCAGGATGTGCACACTGGATAAGACTGGTTTTTGACATGCCTCATTTATCACATCTATAATTTTTAATGACCTCATTTCTATTTTTCCGCATGTTTGCACTAATAATCGTGCTTTCGACTGACAAATTTGAGTGGAGTACTTTGGGCTACCATGGCACAAGCGCATATTCGGCCGGAGGCAAATTTATATTTGATTATTGATATACCCACACTCACATGTTTCCTGTGCATCAAGAATTGAGAATAATTTGTTATACTTAGCCTCAGATATTACATGGTGAGTGAGTAATTATCGATTTGAGCACGTCATCTCGATTAGTAGAGAACTGAAGACTTAGAATGTTGCTAGTCTTATGAGCATAGGCCATTGATCGTATTCATGCAAGGTTTTTTTATTGCATTGATACCTGCTACGCACAGCCTTGATGTCAGGAGGATTTGCAAGTGTGTTTTCGTGTAGAGGGATTTTATTTCATATGGGCAGAGGGCTAGATTATCCTTCAAAAGGCCCTGTTGTTAGCTGATTCTCATTTCTCATCTTTGTTGTTTGCTACTTTGCCCACTTTTAGCTCACGTATTTCGTATCGCTCGTAAGAGTACTGGGTGTTTTTTATCTGACAATTTATTTAGGCATAATATGCAAACCTCGCTTGTCCACACGTCGCATGCAAGTCATTAATCGTTTTGTTGAAATGTGTCGACGATTATTGATTGATTATTATGATTATATAGCAGTATAGAATAGATACGATTGGCATCTGCAAAGTACAAAGATACTGTGAATATTTCAATTGCATTACTCTGCCAAGGATCCACTGCTTTAGGTTGGCTTGGTTTATGTTCCAGAGCCTATCAATCTGAAATTACGATTATGACAACTACAGAAAATCCTGAACAACGCCAACAAACGAGCATGTAAATGTAGTGCAGTCGTCGAGTGAGTTATGTGTGTTAAATTCATACATACATTCATACATTGCAAAAATGCAATTTTCGCTGAAAATTAAAAAGGACTAAAAAGTATCTACTAGCAAATTCGCTGGAAATGTTTAACGAGCTTCGGGAATCATTGTTATAATTAAACTGAGAAAAACAGACGCCGGAATTCAAAGAAATAGATTCTATTTGAGCGTATCAATTAGAATTTTAAAAATGTGCATGTATTTGGGAAATATAGCCCTAAACTGCAAAGTTTTTATGGTTTTCAGATTAACAGCAAATATAATGACCAACAAGCTCATTAGAAAATCCTGAACAACGCCAACAAACGAGCATGTAAATGTAAATGTAGTGCAGTCGTCGAGTGAGTTATGTGTGTTAAATTCATACATGCATTCATACATTGCAAAAATGCAATTTTCGCTGAAAATTAAAAAGGACTAAAAAGTATCTACTAGGAAATGTTTAACGAGCATCGGGAATCATTGTTATAATTAAACTGAGAAAAACAGACACCGGAATTCAAAGAAATAGATTCTATTTGAGTGTATTAATTAGAATTTTAAAAATGTGCATGTATTTGGGAAATATAGCCCTAAACTGCAAAGTTTTTATGGTTTTCAGATTAACAGCAAATATAATGACCAACAAGCTCATGAAGTATTGGAATGGATTGCTACTATTACTCAAGACAACATCAATACATCCGGGGATATGGATAACCTCTACGAAACACTTAAGGATGGCACTCTTCTGTGCAAGTAAATATTCCCTCTAATGATATATTCCAAACTCATCTATTGAGTGACGTCTATAAGCACGTTGATGTATACACACTACTGCTGCACTACTAATGTATAATATGAATATTTTGTGGACAGGCCACAGCTAACGCTTAAGATTCCAGAGAAAAATTATTATAAAAATATTTACCTGATGGAACTCTACACCTTTCCTTGTCGAGACATTCCAACGTGCTTCCACTCATAATATTTTTTACAGACGTATTATTGCCAATCGACGGAACTGGAGCAATTTGCTGCTGTATAGCTTTAAAGGATATTTTGTAAAAACAGTATCGCGCGTGAACTGGCAATTTTACGAGTACGTTAATTTAAATAAAAAGCTTGTTTTATTTCCTGCTTGTTAGAACTGATTTGTTTAATTTAAAAATGTATACAAATACATTAATTTTAGCCAGCTTTTCGACTTATAGTTTACAAAAAAATCCGCTTGTTTGAAATTTAAAAGGACACAAGTTTCAAACTACACACAAAATTTAGTGCCTCTCGGCTCCTTTCAACGGAACGTTGAAAGAAATAAAAACCACAATACATGAAATCTTCGCATTTTTTCTTATGGTCATTTTGCGAATCCACTTAACCTTATTATGTGAAACATTACTGCGAATGTCTTATTATACATGTGTTAAGAAAATACATAATAAAGAAATAAACTAGTAATGCATCTCTAGTTGTGTGTGAAATATTTTTAATTTACATTTGAATACATAAAATATGTTGGACACTGCATAACTTANATTACTGCGAATGTCTTATTATACATGTGTTAAGAAAATACATAATAAAGAAATAAACTAGTAATGCATCTCTAGTTGTGTGTGAAATATTTTTAATTTACATTTGAATACATAAAATATGTTGGACACTGCATAACTTAAATATATTTAAACAATTAATCACATTAAAGGACTACTACTTACTAGCACTGGCGAAAAATATATTAGACAGCATATGCTGACATTAATGTATCACCTATTTCAAGGTACGTTTAACAATCATTGTTAATAAATTGAATACAGAATCCTTTGTCCCACAATAATTACACGGGATTAATTCGTTTTAATTACGTCAAAATTAGACATTCTCAGAATGAATAAATGCAAATGGCTTTCTTATGATTTTTTATACTAAAAGACTCTAGCTTAAGTATTCGTTGAATTAAACATACTTGATCTTTTGGTTTTACCATATTCACTGATACCAAAAAAACTATTGTAGATCATATGAATATAGTCACGTATAAAGTACAACAGTACAAGTTTACATCCTTCTTAGTATTTAAATGGTATAAGAAATACATGAATATACGAAGTTTAATTGTTTGGTATGGGCTGTAGTACTTTATAGTTTTTTTCATAGTAAACCTACACAAATTGTTATTAGTAAATACGCATTCATGAGAAGTTTTTAGTGCACTAACAGATCTATCAAAAGTATTGATAGCAGGAATTGCTCAGTAATAATACATAAAACGCATTTTAAGACACCAATTCCGTTACCTTAACCTTATTGAAAGTACAAAATAATTAGTCAGACTTTATGGCTCCGTTCCCACTATTTTTGTTTGCTAACAATTCCACTGCCCTTCGTTCTCTTGCAGCATGATCCCGATGCTTACGTTTTATTCTGGCGTAAGGGCCAATGTCAGGGTCCATTACGAAATCGTACAATACTTGAGACCAAGAGTCGTGATGAGGTAAAGTATCATAATAATCACGGGCAATTTCTCTCAACTTCAATATCGAAAAATAAATGCATACATTATAACATTTTTACAATCATCAAACTAGCGATTGCTCGGCATATTTCATGCTTATTAGTGTTATTAGGTTACCTTTGGCAAGTTGCAGCCCGGCACAGAAGGAAAATCATGGTGTTCGTTGTGATAGCCAACGTTGAAGGTAACACAATTTAGTATGCCATAGTATGAATAAGTTTCATATCCTTTGCGGAACATATAATGCTCGCCTAATAGTCGCAAAAACATTTGAATAAAATTAATAAAACTTTATACAATCGCTTAGTTATACCATTCATATACTTTCATTTAGAGCTTACTAATGAAGTGACCTGCCACTGGATGTGCACCCATGGCCAAAAGTGATCCTCCAATCAGGTAGAAAATGGCTTTCCCTCCGTAATAGTAGCACACAAGATAGTTGAAAGTCAATTGAATCACAACATTGAAAAATTCAAGCCAACCAGGTGGTTTAGGATACGTTAAGACGGGTCGCAATGCATAAAAAAATGGTTGAAGAAGAACCCAGATAAACTTTCCAAATGTATTGCAGAACAATTTGGCTTCGATAGACGTGGGTATATCCGTATCATACACTTCATCCCCTTGATACTACGAATTTGTATTTAAAAAATCAGAAAATTAATAAAATTTCACACATAAAATTGAGAACAGGAAAAAATTTCATCAGCACTTTCAAAGTTACTGCTGCTTACCCTGTGGTGCTCCAAATGGTATTTTTTGAAAGAGATCGAAAACGGAATACCGATGGGTAGATTAGCCCAGTATCCAAATAGTCTATTAGCCATCGGTCTTGCATGCCCAAACGCCAAATTATGGGCAATTTCATGTATAGCTAGTTAACACATTGTATAATAAATTATTGGCACAGCATACATGTTTTTAAAGTAAACTTCAACAATTATACTCTACAAAGGAAATTTTGAATGAAGAGAATCGTTACAAAGATTCATTAAACTTTTTCTTTGAAAAGCTTGATTGTTCAAAAGTGTAATTTAGTAAAAATTACCAAGCTCCAGCGCATGATTGATTACTCCACCAAAGCAATACGACAGCATGATCACGTAGAACCATCTCATGTCTGCAACTACTGTGATCATAAAACATTGAATTAGGACTAGAAGCGTGACTTTCCACTTCATGTTGCGATCATGTCCGAATAGCTCCTTAATTTGTGGATACTTTTCTGCAAAACGAACGAAAAGTAAAAATATCTTTAATTTTAATATGATTGAATATCACAGGCATCATCCGTGTCAGGAAACAAAGGGCATGCCCAAGCAATAAAACGTAGAGCATTTATGTAGAGTGGAAAACTATCGGCTTTGTGACAGAAAGCGTAATGAGTAGTCCTCTGATTAACATCAGGGCATCAGTGTTACAGCTTCTATTTATCATGTAATAGACAGTGAAATACGACAATCCTGTCATTAAAGTAAGATTTTTATAAAATAACGGCTGACATTTATTGTTTAATTTGAGTAATAAATAATACATTGCAATTATACTAAGTATGATTGCAGTACTCAGCATTGTCGCAAGAAACACTACGAAACACTATTAGACATATCATACCGGAATCAGAGATCAGTTAAGGTAAGATTAGCTGACTGCACGATAAGCGTTTTGATGAACTGCACACTACACGACTTGCAATATATAAAAAAATAAAACATTTTGTTTCCCTTTGAGATTCTGAATTACCTCTATCTGATGGTGGATGGACACGCGTCTCATAATATACATAATTAAGTATTATAAATGATTCAACAACGCTATAAGTATTCTTCAGATTGATGAATAAGAGGGAAGGGTGAAAAAATCGTCGCATCGGCATAAAATAAATACAGGATTGATTTCTAGGATTTAATTTAAGAGAATCAAAACTTACTGAGGAGTTCCGTTCTCCTAACCGCATGTGGCTCATCCGTATCTGTCCACTCGAAGTCTGTTCTTGAAACATGTTGACCCATGGTTAGCGTTTTGATGAACTGCACACTACACGACTTGCAATATATAAAAAAATAAAACATTTTGTTTCCCTTTGAGATTCTGAATTACCTCTATCTGACGGTGGATGGACACGCGTCTCATAATATACATAATTAAGTATTAGTATTATAAATGATTCATCAACGTTATAAGTATTCTTCAGATTGATGAATAAGAGGGAAGGGTGAAAAAATCGTCGTATCGGCATAAAATAAATACAGGATTGATTTCCAGGATTTAATTTAAGAGAATCAAAACTTACTGAGGAGTTCCGTTCTCCTAACCGCATGTGGCTCATCCGTATCTGTCCACTCGAAGTCTGTTCTTGAAACATGTTGACCCATGGTTGTTCTAGAGGTATTGACTAAAAACAGAAAGAAAGACCACTCTAAGTCTTAAGTAAACACTACAAAACCGGCCACAAGATTATTTGAAGTGGAATTGAAATGGGATATTGCATGTTGAAAACCCTCTTTCTTACCTTTGGTTTGGTTGCCTAATAATGTGTAACAGGCATGTGCTTGTTATTGCTAATCAGCTTTCAATTCCGCTGATGATCGTTGGTCCCAATAAATGACCTATAATGAATAAATATAATCAAATTAAAACCTTAAAACAGTATACTGTATGTTGTCAATTGTCTACATACACTTAATACAAAATTTGTAGTCCTCCGAGCATGTCGCCGGTCCTAATATTGAATATATTTTTTTTAACAGCTGACACGGATATTTTGAACCTTTCCCGTTCACCTTGAACCTTTGGACATTTGAATGACAATTTGACAATCAACAATAT
>JAHZNA010002901.1:0-10596 GCA_027743935.1 Sinodicranocentrus sp. ZH6 | reverse complement strand
ACCGCGACCTTTTTTCAGTTTCCTGAACATTGTTCTTCGCGAGCTTTGTGTGGTCGTTAGAAACGGTTTAAAATAATTATTGTATCCATGGAATATTTTAAAATCCAAGGGTCAGTCAAACGGGGGTTAACATGGATGTATAATAAAATATACATGTGTATCAGGGCCGTGCACAAAGAGATATGGATATGGTGGTTCCTTCCATTTGTGTATGTGTAGGTATAAAGTCTTGCAAGGGAAAATCAAAACAATGATGAAATGATGATGACAAAACTAAATCAACATTGCCATTTAGGATTATTTTCTAAAATATTACAATGGTAGTCTTTCGGTTCTATAATTTGACGCATTTATTTCCCATTTATTTATGAATTTATAAACAGCTAAGTAATTTGGAATTAAAAATAAGATGAGCGCTTTTAGATTAAGTCATACAGTAAACTTTGTGGCGTTCAGGTCACAAAGATAAATTCGATTTTAAGTAAAAACTGAGCCTTTTTTTTAACAAAAAGAAAATTTTAATTTCAAAAATCTGTACTTGGAGAGTTTGTCCTAAGCAGGCCGAGACAGGATAAACCCATTAAAAAATTCGTAGTTAAGGTCACAAAGGCTCGCTAGCTATCTCTCCTTAAGGAACGGAAAAAAATCTGGACCTGGCTGGATTTTGGACTCTAGTGCATATGTATTAATGAAAGCTCTTTGTTTTTTAAAGCTTGGAACTGTCCACCTGGATGTTCAAGACACTGCTTTGACCAAGAAATGTGCCAAGACAACGGATGCTTTTATGACAAATTTACCGGAAATTGTAATAATTTACCCTTTGGTAAGAAAAATCAGTTTTTTAACAGACTGCATTTCGTGTAAATAAAATATAAGGAAAAAAACCGAGGTTTATTTGTATAGCTATATTTTGTAATGAAACCTTTCAGACATAATATTTCATACATTAATTTAAATATTTGAATGCATTTCTGAAGTAAGTGTGAGGTAAATTTTTTTAAAACAGGAAATTTGCAATCACATTTTTTATATTTCTAATGGATTTTAGAAACGCCCTGCCTAAACTGTAATAACACCGAGTATTGTGGCTGTCCTAATAATCAATGTGATTTGCCAAACGACAATTGCGGAACGTCATGTAAGTATTGTAACGTGAATTTAAGTGTCATTAGTCGGGTAAATATTATTTATTAATCCCAGGTTTCGAAAAAAACCATGGTGACGCATTAATTCCCTGATAGAGCATAATCAAAAAAATTATTTGAGATTTTGGGAATATAACGCCCCGGCTGTGTTATTGCTTGCATATTTTGACTATTGCTTTATTATTTAACATAATTCTTCGTAAAAATATTTATATAACCCATCAAACAAGCACGTAGTTCTACAATTTCGTGGTTATATGCTCCATGTCGTTTAATTGTTGTTTAGTAACCTGGAGAAGGGAGATCTGGTTTAAAATTAAAGTTTACCGGCCTTGGGAATAAAGTCATATATTTCAACTTTATACTACGCATTATAACCATACTAGAAGGCCCGTTGCGCGCTAATCGCGCAACAGATTTTAAATTAGTCGATAATTCAATTTTGTACCGACACTGGTACATTGACATTTCGAAAAGTGGAATCAGTGAGCTGGGGTTTAAAGTTTTAGTCAATTATCCAACACATCAAAATCTGTCAGCTAACCAACTAAGCTGAACAGTACAGATTCGGTTTCTAATTAAACTTTTCCTTCTCCGTCCCCCCCCCCCAAAAAAAAAATCTGTCAATTGACTAACTTAACTGAACAGTCAGTTTTGGTTTCTAGTTAAACTTTCCTTCTCCGACTCACAAAATTTTCAAACTAATCAACTAAACGGAACGGTTAGATTCAGATTTTAGTTGATATTTCTTAGTATGACTCTCCAAAATTTGTCAAATAAACAACTAATCTGAAAAGTCAGTTTCGATTTCAAGTTTTAGCGTTTTGTAAAATTCTCCAAATTATTAAACTCCTAATTACTAATTGCAATGTGACGTTAAGATAAAAACATTCTAAATCAATTAACTAATAAAAGAAACAAAATCCAAAGTTTATTCTTGTACTCGACAAATCCTCCCACCAACCAACCAACTAAACCGATCCCGGAAAGACACACACACACGCATACAGTAATATACTTGATTTGAATCTGCAAACTAAATTAATTTTAATTGTTACTAGGAACAAATTCGCGTATTTAAATATTGTGCTCATTGTTTGATGATCCCAACGCACCAAAATAACATTTTGAATGTAGAGCTGTCGGCGAAAGCCTGTCTCAGATTAAACATTAAAAAGGTTTTTTATTCACAAATGCAAGGTAACACGATTTTTGTAATCATCTAAAATCATTACTCATTTAATTTCAATAAACATAGTTGATCTTTACATAAATATTTTCATTAGTTTTGGTGAAAATTTTTACTAGTTTCGTGAATATTTTTATTAGTTTCGTGAATATTTTTACTAGTTTCGTGAATATTTTTATTAGTTTCGTGAATATTTTTACTAGCTTCCTGAATATTTTTATTTCATTCGATAAATCCGGTCATGCTTATCCTCTTTTATCCTTATCGGGTCATCCATTTAGACCGTCAGAGAAAATTTATTTTTCGGTCCAATTCAATTTCCCCGTGCAAAACAATTTTTGGAGCCCCACTCTCCATATACGTTTTATTATCAGATTGCAAAAATTAGCTCATAAATCCATTTTCCAACGATTAGTTTTTACAATAGCCAACCATGGCACAGGCACACTTTCACACATACATACACAGAGAGATGGCATGAACGTTTTCATAAGTTTGCCTTTAGAACACTTTTGCCAACAAATAATATATATAAAAAATTTATAGTTTGTATTCAACCATTGAAAAAAATTGTAGGGAATAATCCTTCAAGTCGAGCAAAATGATTCATTAGGGATATTCCTGTTATTTGTTCTTCACGATAAAAAGTAATGTTATCATTATTAGCTGGCAAACGTCCTCTAAGGACGAGGCTATGAAAGTTTGCGTGCCGCCGGTGTGTCTGTGCATACATGGTGGTCTTGGTTAGTTTAAATATTTTCTATGGTTTAATAGTAACAAACTTACGATCCGATTGTGCGGTAATATCAGCTTTAAATATAAATATATTCATCCATACATTGAAGGAGGGATTTTCTAACTTGCGTTTGTTGTTGAACAGGTTGTCATATTTACAACGACGATAAGGAATCGTGCATACTTAATGGTTGTTTATACTGTCCTTGTCTAAAAGAAATGAAATGTTTAAACAAAGGTAAGCGTTCATTAGTATATTTAAATACATTGATAGTACGGAGGCTAGTTAATTTTAGCAGAACGGCCCGATATAAAAAAAACGGGATTGATATTGTGCGATTTAGATTTTTTGTGCAAATTTCAAAAATGCTTTCGTCAAATTATCAGTTAGTTTAGTTAGCTTCAAATTAGTTTTTTTAACACAATTACCCAAGCCTAGAAAATCGACCCAACCATATTAATAGTTACTTGAAATATTGCGTAATTTAATATATTTTTATAACAATTATCATTGGAATCATTACTACTTCTGTAAATGTCAGATTAGCTTTAAAAGAGGATTTATTATAAAAACGGTTAGGTTAAAGAACCCGGTTAAGAAACTGTGGTAGGAGCTGTGCCTCTAAGCGTCAAACTTGGTTGAAAAGGGAGGTTTTCTTTGTGAAAAGGGTTAAGTATTTCTATCGCTTTAATAATAATAACTGAAGAAGACGTACCTTGTTGGGATGATTATCTCAGCTTGAGTGAATGTATGTAAAAACAAATTGCATGTTTGAAATTCACGCAAAAAACCCTACCTGGCTCAATATCCCGTTTTATTGATATCGCCAGGCAGAGCTGCTCCGGCTAAATGTTAAAGGTAATTTATGAGCGCTCCAGAACATCGCTCAATGCCCACACCTTTTCCTACTCTGCACATTCTGTGACTCTTAAGCAAAATAACAAGAAAAAAATAAACAAAGTTAGGCCACACATTGTTTACGTAGGAATATTAAAACAGGATCAGATGCAATTTCCACGCTTACTAAGTGGGTGTCCAATCTCTCATTGTTTCCTTCTTGTACACTTTTATTGGAGCTGCAGAATGTGCGGGGTAGGAAAATGTGTTTGCATTGACCGATGTTCTTGAGCGCTCATAAATTACCTTTAACATGTAGCCGCAGCAGCTCTGTTGCCAGGGCCGTTGTTATAATTGTTCGTTTTTGCCTTTTGGAAGTGCTTACTTCTCCGTACAAAGATATCTCTAATTTTTCCGTATATCTGTGTAATGAATGAGAATATGGACATGATTTTTTAAAAACAGAATTTTATTCAGAAAAAGCTATTGTTGGCATTTTAAAAAGAATGTTTTTTTTCTGCCGAAAATGATTTCACAAGATTTTTGCATAGACGATTTCGTTAACGTGAAACAAGTTGGCCATGAAATTAGCTTAAAGAAAAATATTATATTGGTATGACAAAATGAATAATATGCGTTTTCTAGTGACAATGTGAACTATTAAGAGAACATGTAAAATGAGCCAAGTACATTATTTTTTATTATACCGACTGCATTTTTTAAAAGTTTATTGATTAAATTTTTTGTTTAAGATGTATTTGAAAAAAGATGGATATCAAGGACTTTCACAACATTTAGCCCAAGTGAAAAGTAAGTTAAATTTATACACACAAGTCATGACATAATTAAACACTGTTCAATGTAAAAAAAGTTATATACAAATCATTTCTTCAGTACGCCTGATAATCCTGAAGAAGATTACTGTGAAAGCCTGACCGTCTTAGATCTAGTGTTTGTTGTGGACCGGTCTTCAATAATTTCACTAGAGAATTTACCTAGAATACTAGAAATAGCAGATCAATTAGCAATTGACTTTCCCCTGTCCCGTTTCGGCTTAACTGCGTTTTCGGATTGGCCATACTGCGATTGGTATAGTTGCAATACAAGGAAGGGAAGGTCACGTAGACCACGAGATTCAGGACCCCACCATAATGATCCGTATTAATTTATCTTAAAATTATGCACACATAATATACATATAATATATACAACACAATAAATTTTCTCTAGCGAGGGTTGCTATACATTTTATCAAGAATTGACGAGTGATATCCAAGCCCTAAAAGACGTGGTTAACCAAATAGAGTACCTGCCAAGCGGAAACCTCGAGGCTACCCTTCCTGCCTTGCTTTTTACTGCCGCTGATACGAAATTAGGATGGCGAAATTCAACTTTGGGTATTCCTGCTGGCCTTCAGACCGTAATGATTTTAATTACTGATGATTTAAGTGTTGGTCAATTGCCAAACAACAATGGGCGAAATGATCCAAAAGCAGATGGAACTGATACATGCGTTGAATCTCGTGTTCCACGTTTACCATTAATTGGAGAAGTCGTTCGAAGGAATGGAGCATTTGTTTTTGCGATCCTATCAAAGCAACTTTACGGTGCATCGATTTTTAACTATTATAAGGCATACGCTGCTCAAATGAACATACATAATTCATACGATGCTGTTGATATAGAGAGCGATAATACAGAAATTATTTCATCCCTTAAAAAATTAATTCGTGGTTGCACCAATAATCCTGCATAAAATACACTTAAAAAATAAACTTGTGCTTATAAAACTAAAATAAATCAATGATTAAAATAAGTAATATGCTGTATTCATGCATGTTAAAAATTGCAGAAGTTTTTTCACAATAAAAATGAATTGTAACCGAATAACTATATTTGATGTTTGATAAATGTTTTATTTGATTACTAGAGTGAGAAAGACCTTGTACTGCGAACTAACCATGACAAGGCTACAATGACCATATTTACAGTATGCCGATGGTATTAATATCAAACTCCGGAGAAAACCATTAAATACTTTTTATCAGTTTTGGTAAGTTTTGATATATCGGAAAATTTTTAAAGTAAAGAACTTATAAATTAACAAGAAGCTAAAAAGGAACACAATCTGCATTTTTACTGTCACTAGCATTACACTGAGTCAAAAGCTAAGAATAATATGTATTTTGAGTAAATCTCCGAAAAGGCTCGATTGATTTGGCTGATATTTAGTAAGTGCATCATGAAGGTACAAGCTCGTTTAAATATTGCTACATTGGCCCAATACCTCTTTTCCATACCCGAGATATACAAAGATGCTGAAATAAAGGTGAGTCAAAACCTAAGAATAATTATTGTAAAAGATAAATTTTACTTAATTCTCGGGGAAAATTTATAAACTTAATAGTAAGTGACACTTCCATAGTAAAGTAGTTCTTATAGACACAGAGAGATCTTATTTGCTCGAAAAATCCCACCTTTTCAAATATGAAGCACACAATATTGTGATAAGGAGTAATGCAAAGTGAACATAAAATACAACAACGACGTTATCATTAAGCTTCAACTTGTGTGGCTCAAATGACTCCTTTAAAGTATTAGCCATGTTGCTATATATCTGAATATGCTTTTTCCATTCTCTCCATTGTATTGGTATACCAGATTCCATCAAAAATGTTAGCCTTTTATAGAAAACCTCTGCTGGAATTTCGAAGGAAAATATCGTTCAAGATTTCTCAGTTGTAAAAAGCACATGCTCACTAACCACCACTGTGCCACTATTCCTTTTTAATGCCAGCACCTTTATTCTGGATTAACCTTTTTAAAATAAACTTGCGCTTTTCGATTTGATCCGATCATCAACAAACGCGGATGTGTCATAGGTGTCAGTATACTTTAAATATATTTCCGGTCCTGCAAAAGACATTATTCCCCTCTTAATATCTTTATTGGTAAAGTTATAAAGATTTTCTTAAATGGCTGCTATGGCTCTTGGATCAGGTTTTCGTCGAAATGTCTGGTCAGCAGGTTGCCATCTGATTTGCTATTACCGCAATGTCTCTTTGTATGTCATAATCTCTTAACATTCAATTAGCCGTCGTCTCAGATCGTGTTGTAATCTATAGCTCTTTTTAGTAAGGCACGAGTTTTAAAAACTTCTCCACGTTCTATCTTTTCCCTATATCATTCATGTTTGTCCAGGAACCCTTCATTCTTCTCTCAGATCGTGCCATAGCATGTTCATTGTATATTGTGTCTAATAAATAGTTTAATTTTTAGCGTTTTTCTTTACTTTAAAAATTTTTGCAATTTGAAAATTGTTAAAGTGAATACTCCTTTTTCTCAGGATTTTACTAAACTATGGATAATTCATAATTTCACTCAATAATAAAGCAGGTGACGAAAATTGCTCGAAATCTTATCTGACGAACCTTGTCAGTACCCTTAAATCTGCATTGCTACCCGAACTTAAGCTACTTGTGCGACAACAAATTCAGTCGGTGACCACTGATAAGGGTCAGCATACCGACGGCAAACTCCACTGGAAATTCACTGGGACAAGCCGATAACTATTTTAGTACGCAATCAACAGTTAACTCTGTTGATGATGAGGGTACGTAATTATTCGAAGCCATTAATTTGCTTGAAGAATATCACAAATTAAATGTTTAAATCATTCAATATTTATTTGAGTCTAAGAACACATAGAAGTCAAAATGTAGAAGACGTTGGGGAACTTGATCCCCTTGCAGCTATTTCAACTTCAACCTGTGACCCACCGATGCCAACAAAATGTGCGTTGACAAAATATCTGAAGCGACCTCTTGACAAAACCGAAAGGTAAATGATTATGAAATCCTATTCCAAATGTCGCTGTGGCTAAAACACCTACAATTGATACTCCAATTATTCATATTTTGAATCAAAAAAAGTTGAGCATTCGGAATATTACCGGAGCTCTTCCAGTTGAAGCAGTTCAAAGTAGATTGTTAGACTCAATTGGACCCCTAAGGGCATTACATTCAACCGGAGTGACGGCTAAAGCAAATGGAAAACAGCTACATCCAGACGTCGTACTTGAGGCACTCATTGATATTATTATGAAACGCAAACTGCCAAGCAATATTTCAACGCCAACGTGCAATATTGTCAAAAATAAACCCAAGCACCACTGTTCATTTGTCAAAATCAACATTACCATCGGTAGAATCTGTTGACCTGTTCGGATCAGAAATTCGGAAGAGTATTAAGGAAGCAGCGGACGTTCGAAAGGAACTAGCTCCACCAGTGTTAAATTCCTCACGCTTTACTCATGGGAGATCATTTCGCCCACGTGGAATTACACGAGGATCCGGGTACAGAGGTCAACGCTACCGTCCTTATGATAGATTCAGAGGGTATACTCGTCCTCAACGTGACGAAAGTTTTTCATTTTCCTCAGGTAAAGGTAGCAGCGAATGTTTAAAAGAAACTAGCTCTACCAGAGTTAAATTCCTCACGCTTTACTCAACGGAGATAATTTCGCCCACGTGGAATTACACGAGGATCCGGGTACAGAGGTCAATGTTACCGTCCTTATGATAGATTCAGAGGTTATTCAACCACAACGTGACGAAAGTTTTTCATTTTCCTATGCGATCATTACGGTTGGAGGGATTTAGGGACGACCTAAAGGTTTTAAATTGCGTATGTGGATACAAGATACCATTAGAAAGACGCCCTTGTTCGTACTTGCGCCCTCCACTTCACATCTGAATCTGTAATAGTTTGTTGAACAAAAAAGTCATTGAAATAACAAACTACATTTTCTAAATCAAATTTTTGTTGTTCCCAAGAAAGACGGTTTGTCTTGGAGACCCATTATAAACCAGATTACTGCAGCGCGACTTGCTCTTCGTACTTCAACAATGCACATCACCAGTTGCAGTTGAACCTTATCAATCACCTCCAAATATGTCCAGACTGGAGTTCCCAAATAAAACTAAATTCTACACCGAAAGCGGAATTGAAATGGTGAAGTCAGTCCAACTATGGGAGTAGTGTGTGACGAAAAACGTGTGGATAATTTCGGATCACATTCCAGGGAAATCAAACATTTAAGTAGATTGGGAATCTCGTCACAACCAAGATTAGAGTGCCTGGAAACTGAACAAGAGCGTATTCCAGACTCTTAATCGGAAGTTACTATGTACATAAGTTGGAAACCGGACCCAAATGAAACAGCAGTCAATGCTTTCACGATACCATGGAAAATGAAAATTTCCAACGCATTTCCTCCATTCTATCTCATATGACGAGTAGTACAGAAATCTCTGAACTTGTAGTGATTTCACCAGTTTGGAAAAATCAACATTGGTACGCAATGCTGCTAAACGTCCTATTCGACTTTCCGATACTTCTCCCAAATCTGGTTCATCTACTAACCAATCCATCGGGGGAATCTCCTAATTCACAGAAAACGTCTGATCCTAGCAGCTTGGCCGATAACAGGAAAGGTGACGAACATACGACAATTTCAACAGAGCTAAGTCAATCCTCTCGCAATGTATTCGACTAAAATCACAAAAATGCTACTCCAGCGCATGAAAATCGCTTGCAGTTCTTGACAGTTGCTGGTGCAGTGGGCAAAATATTATTCCCCTTCAACCCACTCCAAATAATCTGATTAATTATCTCACAACTCTTCACCAAAGAGGTTTAGCTTATCGTACAATAAACCTACATCGTTCAGCGCTATCATTCTACTTACCTCAATTATCAGGTATTGCTGTTGGTGCTACACATCTTGAAAGTAAATTCATGCGAGGAATTTTTATTGTCAATCCACCTACATGGCGATATCAAGAAACATGGGATATCAGTTCTTCTCAACTATTTAGATTCAAATTCAAAGATAACCCTAGAAATATTAAGCAATAAAACTCCAGAGCGTCAGATATATGCGCACTTGAATTGTCGAGTGTACACGTGATAGTGTGATAGAATGTAAGATGAAAGTATGATATTTAAACATGTGCATCTACGGAAAAAATAACGTCCTGACCCGATTCAGTTTACTCATCGTTTTTGGAAAACTCAAATCTCTTTGTTGTAAAAGCAATCAAAGAATATATAAAACGAACAGATAACCTAAGGAATACAACTTAATTGATCATAGAAATAAGGAAACCACATCAACCAGTCTCTTCAAAAGCATGGTCCCGTTGGATTCTGAATTTCATGAAAACTGCTGGAGTAGATACAAAAATATTTAAGTTGCATTCCATTAGGGGCGCTGCAACTTCAAAGGCTTATAGTAAAGGGGCGTCACTTCATATAATACAAAAGTCTGCTGACTGGTCTGGACCTCACACATTTTTGAAATTCTATTTACGTCCTTGTGTTCCAAATAATTCTGACTTTATAACTTCTGTGTTTGCAAGTTAAAGGTTAATACTTTAAACGTCGGCTAATTGAATGTTATGAGATTATGACATCCAATGGTGGATTTATTGAGGATCCGAAGGGTTCGATGATAAATTTTAATCGGATTAATAATCGATTAACATTCGACTAGCCCTCCCTTTCAACCGCACTTGGATCATTAATCCAATAACCTCTACTACATTCGATTATTATTTTATCATTTTATTACATGTTGCAGACTTTGTGACGAAGAGGAAGGAGTAGCCCGAGTATGTTTGATTGTG
>JAHZNA010002900.1:0-30295 GCA_027743935.1 Sinodicranocentrus sp. ZH6 | reverse complement strand
CAAAAATATGTAGGACGAATGACTCCTCTAAAGATCTAATAGTGGTTTCCCAAATTGTGAAACAAAAGTTATTTACAAAAATTTTAAAACTCTAGTATTAAATAGTGGAAAATCTTTCACAACTTTAGCTTTGAGTTTTGTTATAAACTGTCATAAAATTGTCTAACTGGTTTTTTTCCTTCCCCTATTTTCCTTTGTTTAATTTTTTCCTCTAACTTTTTTCTGTGTTTAAGAATTTTCCCCAATGCTTTCTGCTGGCTACGTTAGCGTGTCATGACAACTGCTCTTATCATCTTAATTTGACCTTTTAAGACAAAACCCGACCCGGTAATCGAGAGACAAGCATGAGTATGAATAGTATTTATTTAGATTTTGAGGAAAGGCTAGATGAAATAGCAAGACAGAAATACCGAGGGTTAATTATACCACGTATGATTCAATTGCTAATTGTGACGAGGTACTTTTCGTATTCTGTCAGACAGGGTATACGCCCATTTTGTGTATGCTCGTCATCCTCATTACTTTCACCTGCGTTTCGTTTGGTTGCCATTATAAACAATTTAATGTAGTTCTGTACAAAAAACTATATAGCAGTCACGCGTTGCTTATCAATGCCAAAAACGGAAAGGAAAGATCGATCTTTAACTTTTGTAAATTTTCTCAAATAATAGCGATTAATTTTATATTCACAGTTGCTTCGCCCTTCGATAGTAAACTGCACACACTGCCAACCAACCCGTTCCGTGGCTCATCAACTGGTAATGTGTTTTAATTTGACTTACATTATGATTGAATCTCTTGCTTATTTAACGATAGCAAATTTTGAAAAGAGGTACTGTAAATTTTTGCAACTAATAACAATTGGTTTTATCTTTATTTGCAATTAGCTGGATCACTATTTGGCCTTAAACTGCCTTCATTGCCAAAAAACCCGTTCCGTGGCTCATCAACTGGTAATGTGTTTTAATTTGACTTACATTATGATTGAATCTCTTGCTTATTTAACGATAGCTAATTTTGAAAAGAGGTACTGTAAATTTTCGCAACTAATAACGACTGATTTTCTATTTATTTGTAATTAGCTGGATCAAAATTAGGCCATGATCTGCCTCTTTTGCCAAACAACCCGTTCTCTGGTTTATCAACTGGTAATGTGTAATTTTCTGAATCTATTTAAATTTTAATTGTATTAAGCTTTAAATAAGGCAGCATACTAAGTCAGGCTGTTTATGTAAACGGTCTAAGTAGAACCATCATATTACAGTTAATTTTTTGACCTTTTATCGTAAACAGTATAAACTTACATAAAATGAACTGTACGTGTATTTGACTGGAAATAAGTGTCAAGGAGTTGAACGATTTTTAATGTTTCCGATTGTGAATTAGTTAGGGCAGTCAAACTAGTTTAAATTATTTATTTCAGTGTTTTAATTAGGCTTGAGTTATATCAATGTATTACGTAGACTAGGATTTCTTTAAAATATTCAAAGTAGCTGGGATTTCATTAAATTTTGTATCAAAGGGTATGTCCCCTCCAGCACTGAATTTCCTAGCACTGCCCCCCGGCACTGAACTTCTTGCACCGATTTTTCACGACTGGCCCATCAAACACTGATTTCCATATACGAATTTTATTTGCAATTGCTATAGTACTGTGCATCGATGGTATATGTGTATGCGCTTTCTCTTTTAGTTCCGATTTTGCAATTTTCCATCAAAAACTTTATTCATGGTTTTAGAATGGCTTGTTACAGTGTTGTGTTCATTTTAGCGCCACACATCCGACACAGAGTATTAACCTTCAATCTAATTAACCAAACAAAATAAATTACCATGTTTGATTAAATTTAATCAACTAGCAGAGTTTTTAAATTTCGAAGCTCTGAACCCACAGTGGGAAAGGACGAGAGGCAGTGCTATAAGTTCGGTGCTGGCGGGGATTCACCATATTAAAGTGCATACAAATACAAATTTTCAGCCAAATACCTTTTATAGATTCGCGAATAATTTATCCTTATTTATAAATATAGACAAAATCTGTCATACTTTAAAGTCTCGTCGTATGCTATCAGATAGACTAATTTTTAAGTTTATTTTTTTCGTTTATTCCATTCAAAAGACTTAACTCTATCAAAAAAGAAACCTACCTTTTTGCAAAAGATAAAGAAACATCCAGTTGCAGCGGGCATGGTTTCGATGATAGTCGCAGATCTCGCTGGGAAGGGAGTAGAAGTCGGGGTTGGGTATGGATCAAAGTCGCAAGATACAACTATCATGCAACAGAAAATGAAATCGGACGCTGCGAATGGCGCTCTTATAGTACAACTTGAGCGTGAAAAGGAGAAAAATAGAGTCGAAGAGTCAGTGACTACAAGAAAAATGGCTGAAGAGGACAGAAATAGAACAGTCTTTCAAGCAGAAGAAGACAGAAAGGCAGCCATTGCACGTGACACTGCGGCGGAAATTCGGTACCAGCAACAAAGGAAGGACATACACAGATACTGCTGCGCGGCAAGAAGCATTACAGAAGGAGGAAACGGAGGCCAGAAATAAGCTTACACAAAAATCCATAGACGCAAAACGTGTGCACGATGAGCAGCTGATTGCTCAGAAGAAGGATGAAGCCGAATTGCTCAACCAACGAGAAGTCAAGCGTCAAGATGACCATGCCGCATTGGCAAGAAAGAAACAAGAAGACGACGCCGCATTTGCCATTGTTAAACTCAAATCTGATAAGGAACTGGAAGAAATTAGATCGAAAGAAAAGGATTTAGAAGACAAACGAATTACAGCAGCGAAGAAACAAGCGCATGAAGACGCCATGGCTCTTAAGAAGTTGGAAAGCGAAGCAGCCATATCAGTTGCCAAAATCAAATCAGAACAGTACATGAAGGAACAAGAAGCTAAGGATAAGAAGGACGAAATTTTACAAGCTGCCGATGCCAAACGACAGGCCGACGCTGCAGCATTGGAGTTAAAGAAATATAATGACGACCTCGAACTGAAGAAGTCACAGCAAAAGGCTAACACAGACGCCGACATACGCAGAGAGAAAGACGAGGACGATGACCAATGGCAGAACAAGATATTCGCCGCGTATGTAAACCTTTCTATATGTTCCATATTGCGTACATTATAACTCAATTCAAAATCATAATATAATTTTTTTGTCACTTAGGATCTGGCATATTTATAAAATGAGTAATTTCTATAATACATCTATAAAAAATACTGATATTTTTAATAAACTTGAACTTTCCACGCACAAATTTGCAATTTCTGACTCGCTGCCGTTCACTCGTTTAGCGCTTATTTACTCGTAGGCTTTAGCAAGGTACCACTCTTATATTCAAAAATTTCATATTTACAACAGATTTTTGTGACCTGATGCAAGTCAATGAACACTAACAAATAAGTGCATTTAAACCGAAGGAGGGGTGTAGAATATTTGCATATTCTGATTATTACAATTATGTTAATCCTCAAGGTTGAGGTTGATGTTTCTTATGTCACGTTGTACAGACTATTGTCTTTATGTCTCCACTCCAATTACTATGTCTACTCTCACTACATATAAACGATGTTCATGCCTATTGTACCTTCAGATCGTATTCCACGTTATCGTTCTCCTGAGCTCTCCACAACTCTCTATAAACTTGTATTATACTGTACTTCACTCCTCACTCTCATAGCACTTATTCCAGAACTCAATTCACGAGTTCGACATACACTACAGTACTTATCAACTTATATTTTAATACTTTATTAATGGCAGTAGTATTAGTCGAAGTGATGTCTTTTTTCGAACCGAGTAGAAATGGAAAAAGTCAACTGATAGTACGTCATGTTTCACGCACTCACATAAAGAGGAAGTCATTTCTATACTCACTGAGGGGAATATTTTATGATATGGCAGACCAAGTGAGATATGATAGGGAAAAACAAAAATGATTGGAGTATCGGAGACATTGTTTTTGCACTACTACGCATTCAATCCTGAAAAAAGTAGACCCGATTTGCTTAAATGGGTTAGCATGCTATAGATTTTTAATATTATTGCAGAAATACGAAAAGTTAAGAATGCGACAGAATCCTATGCTTCAACCTAGAGCCCAAGCTGGTGGCCGGTCCATATTTCAATTCAATTCAATTCAAGTCAATTCTCAAGTACTTGAATCGAATTGAATATGTACCTACATATGCTTACTTTAGGCAAACTATCATTGTTTTGCCTACATAAACGTGACATCTAATGTTTTATTTACTAATACTAAAGGTAAAATATAATTTTGATGACACTTCTGCCCAAATATTGAGTTAAAAACATAATTTATGAAACAAAATACATTATAAGCTTCAAAAAATGAACCATTTGACAAAGAAAATTCAATTCAAGCCTAAAAATTCAAGTTCAACTCAATTCAATTCTTTAAAAAAACATTCAAGCCATGGCTTGAATTGAATTGGCTTGAATTGAATTGGCTTGAATTGAATTGGCTTGAATTGAATTGGCTTGAATTGAATTGGCTTGAATTGAATTGGCTTGAATTGAATTGGCTTGAAAAGAATATAATTGCAAGTCGCTTGAGAATTGAGGCTTGATTTTTTTCACTACGCTTGGTTCTCATCGACTTTGGTGAGCGTAAATGGAGCAAAAATATGGACTCAAGTTACTTTATAAATTTGTAAAACAGGCCCAAGACCTCCCCCAGTACCTGCAGAGCCTCAACCAGAGGAGTCTGATTACGAAGAGATTGATCACCTTCCCAAAAATAAAATAATTTTTCGGGCGGTTGAAATTATGAGTGAAGGGGTTATTTGATTCCTAAGGGATGTAATTTTTTACTGGGTTATTTGATTCCTAAGGGATGTAATTTTTTACTGGGTTATTTGATTCCTAAGTGATGTAATTTTTTACTGGGTTTTAGATTCCAGGCGGGCTTGCTGCCTTTGTGGGAATCCAAATCCAGCAGTGTCATGTGACATGTGTAACAATCAGATATTTTGTGGATCGAGCAATGACATATCATAGACATACTAAACGACAACATCACAGCCGAAAAGTAAAGTTTCACATGCTGTCTGAATAACTAACAAGTACAGATACTTAAGGCTCCAATGTTCTCGGTTTTTATAGATCCTTGAGCCAGTAGACAGACCACCATCACCCCAGTTCATCACGAAATGATGGTATTTCAAGAAGCCAAACTCCCACCGCTTCCCCCACATCCAGCAAGCCAGCAACAGGCAGCTCCTCCGGGGTTTCGGTGGTGTATAAAAGGGAGACCAAGACCTAACCTCAGGTTCAATCGGAGAATCTTTTGCAAATGCAATAGAACTCTGCCTGGAGTTATTGCAGGAGTGTTGTACCTGCTTTAGAAGAGCATTTGCCTCGAGCTAAGTTTAACTATTGGGGAAAATCCGATTGCAAAACAAAATAGTTTAGTCAGTCACCCAACAGAAATGTGCTTATCAAAATCCCTTATCTACACAGCCATCTCTAAACCACAAAGCTCACCTTTGATCTAACATAAATTCATGAAGTTTGCTGATGTTGCAGTTGCAAGAATCCATTCTTAATTGCAAGAACGGAAATCCCTCCATTTACTTAATTCCCCCGAATCAAAGCACTTCCGGTCCCGATCACTGCCAATTATAGCTCCATCAGTTACATCACTCACACTATGTACTTTTAACTATTTTAAAGTGTCCTTCCACAAGCGGCACACTTCTTCACGATTCTCGCTGGTTAAAACATTTCCAGCTTTTCTAAATTTGGCATCCACTCCTTTAGCAATTGAAAACTTGAAAACTTTCGCTGTTGAATTTCTGGTAAAATAATGTTCTACAAAAAACATAATGGTACAACTGGTTAAAAATGCAAAATCGAAATGTGACAAATTCAATAGGAAAATTTACACTACCTCAATATTAGGAAAATGCTGGAGCAGAATAGTCCACCAAGCTTTACCATGATCCAGCCTTTGTTAATTTCAAAGTTTTCTAATTTCTTTGTTCCTCTCCAGGAGTCAAGGGCAAATACTGATTTTGACAGAATGTCAGAACCTTTTCATCGAAATAGTCGTGCTCTCCCAAGACGAGTGTGTTGAGATTTGAAGTCTTCTTAAAAATAGCATCCTCCAACTCTGAGATATAGTTGAAGTGCACTGAACTCAAGTCAAGTTTTTGCGCGAGGTGGCCAAAATCCTCAAAAAACTGTCTAAACACATCTGTTCACATTGTCTCCTGGCGTGGGGGAGACCCGACAAGCTTGAGGCTTCCCCAGTTTTCCAGTCGGTAATTTTGATAAGGTTGACGGGAAAGATTGAGGATATTTTCTTCTTTATTCTTCATCAACTGGAGTAAATCCTTTATAGTGATTGATCCAGAACGGGGTTTCTTGTCCAACAAGAAGGACTTTACTACTTCATGATATTACATTCCACCTCCTGCCTGCTGGATAGATTCTTGGATAAACATTGGACCTCCATTTATTAAGAGATTATTTTTACCAGAGTTTGGATACAAGGCGAAAGTTGGCAAGGTCATAAATGCTGGCGAAGTCACTGACCAGAGCTTCCACCTAAAACAAAAATTAAAATATTTTATCACAAATCTACCATTTAAACCAACCAGTCTTTGTTATGGAAAAAAATGTATCAACTTACAAGAGCAATTTCCATTGGATTTTGAGTTATTTTAATTTAGTTGAGATTTTGAAAGTTAGCTAAATTTCACTTTTTTAGTTGCACTTAAACTGGCGATGAATTCACACGAGTGATTAATTATTTTCAACCTAGAATCTCTGCTGTGTGGTGACGACTGGGGGATGTAACCATTTAAGATATCTAAAAGTAAATTAATAGCTTCTCAGAAAGACCTTCGTGAATGAGCTTCCTCAAATGTACTAACAACGCAGTTCCTTCTCAGTTGTGGCATTGTATTGCATTTCATGCGTCATTTTAGGTACATTTTACTTGTCTTCCAGTCACATGCAAAGAATGCATGAAACACTACTCTTAAGCCTTTTCTTTTTACTTCAGTCACATATCAACTATTCCATATCACACATGGATAAGATATCCTTTCAAGCTTGAGCTGCACCAGTTATTTGATGACTGTGAAGCTGACGATCAGTCCACTTTATATGAAGAAAATGACTCAGCCAAAAGGTCTTGTTCTGACGTAAGTAATTTTTACAACTAATAATCCCTTGTCGAAAATAATGAAAGATTAAGCGGATGTGGATTACAACAACAAAAATGTAGAATACCATATTTCTGCTGGCATCCAAAAGCAAGTTTACTCATAGAATTAGTAGCAGTTTAGAATTACATTGCAGCAAGTAAAGTTTGATGGGGAACCTCTTGACGGAGTACATTCTCCTCCTCCAATGCTGCACAAATCTTCATGTTTATCCAGCTCATGAGATAAGTATAACCAAGTAAATATGGGTGTGGTTCAATTCTCTTCATGTTAAACTAAATGCGTTTTCTTTTTATGTCAATTTATGCCCAAATATATGGAAGGATATTTTACAAGGGAAATAGCTTGTTCAGAAGAGTAACATAGATGATGAAGCTATTCTAGGCTTTGCTAAAACTCTACGGGCACGTTGCAGTTAAAATATAAATCGTTCATATTGTTTCACCAAGTCATTTAAATTCTGTTTTGAGATTTTTCGAACAAAGCATCATCATCCTTTAAATTGTGACAAGAATGTATGAAATGCAACATGTGTATGTAATAAAATGTCATGCAAAAGATGATGCAAAAATAGGGGCGTACCATTCTTTATTAAAACTAACTAAAAAAACTGTTGTTAATTCCCGGAATATTTACATAACAATCGGAATTTCCCCAATAGTTGAACTTAGCTCGAGGCAAATGCTCTTCTAAAGCAGGTCCAACACTCCAGCAATAACTCCAGACAGAGTTCTATTGCATTTGGAAAAGATTCTCCGATTGAACCTGATGTCAGGTCTGGATCACCCGAGGTCAAGTCTCGATCACCCTTTTATACTCCTCCGAAACCACGGAGGAGCTGCACATTAGCAAGAGGGAGTACTACGCTTAGCCATTAGTGTACATTAGATACAGTTATACATTACAATCTTTTTCTTAGATTATCGAGAAAGGGAGATTTTGTATTAGCCAAAAGGGACTGCTTGATAAAATGTAATAAATAAAATAAATAAAACCCAAAGCTCACTTTTGATCTAATATAAATTCGCAAAGTCTGCAGGTGTCCCAGTTGCAAGAATCCTGTCTTTATTGCAAGAACGGAAATCCATCCATTTTCTTGTTTCCTTGGAATAAACGAACTTCCCGTCCAAATCACTGCCAATTATAGCTGCGTCACTTACATCACTCCCACAAAGCAACTTTAACTCTTTTAAAGTGTCCTTCCACAAGCGGCACATTTCTTCAAGATTCTCGCTGGCTAACGGCATAGCCAGCTTTTCTAAATTTGGCATCCACTCCTTTCACTTTGCAGCATAAACTCAGCGTCGAGTTCGCGGCGACTTGGAATCCTTACTTGGCCCATGGACCCCAACTTCTTTGTTTTCCTGTCACGGTGAGAGATTCGAAATTTCACAACTCGAAGCTTTCTCAATTTTGGAGTATATTGTAGAAACCCTGCTCATAACACTAACTTGTCCTTACGTTTGCCCTTTGGGAATAGGATTAAATTCTCTGAATAATTTTAAAATCCAAGGGGCAGGGTAAGGGCAGAATTAAGGGACTGGAGAGCATGCCAGCCTAAAGGAAGGAAAACCATTTCCGTTACGTTACGATCACGATCACGGTTACCGTACATTTTTAACAAAGGCCAGCTGAAGCAGCCTTTTAAATGCTTTATGTAGTACATAAAGAATCTAACTGCGTTAATGTGTACATTGTTTCATATATACGGGTGTATTATCAAGATATCCCAGCTCAAACGATAGAAAAAATTTATAATATAATAGTTTAGATATGTAAAACGTGAAAAGTAGGAAAAACAGGCGTGAAAATCTATTTGCATTATGCATAGTAAGGTTAGCAGCATTTCATAAAAAATGCTGAAAAATGATGCCCAACGATGGTCGGTCGGTCGGTAAATCTGACGGTGTATGGTAGAAACACAATAAAGGCATGCTAAACAGCCTTTCATAAAGTACTTTAACTTAAAAAGTTCATGACGCCCCAAATACGCCTAAACCCCGTGGACGTTGTCCACAGTTGTACATATTTTATCAGTACACCTTAAAGTATAGGAAAACTAATCTTACAATTAGCAGAAGATGCACGTGAATGCCTTAATAAAATTTCATTTACAAATCCAGAAAAGGGTCCGAAAACGTAATAACGAGATTCACTAGATGTAACACCACGCACTTAGGTGTCCATCAATGGATTTTAAACGTTTATCACTTTTTGTAAAGTGTATTGGCAGGGCTTCAAACAACATACTTTAAATTAACAAACAAGAAATAACTAAATATTTTAGAGCCTTTCAAACCCATTCCGAATCTCAACTGGACATGGAGAATATCAAAGGTTGATCGTGCTCGAAAACATATTATTGTAATTAAGTAATTAGTATGTATAACTGATGTTAATGCATTAAATTGTTTATTGCACATCTTATGATATTTTCAAACAGAAAACATTTATTTAAATAGAAAAAGGAAAACCTTTTTGTCTATTATTGGTTATTAATATCATGTTAAAGTTGGACTAATTATACAAACTTTTCTGCTGTATTCTCAATTCTGTATTTATACTTATTTCCTACAAATATATATATTAAGCAGGATTTTGACTTTTTTGACAGTTATCATAAAAATAAATTGTAGTCGTCATGTAGGAGTTGTATTTTACACTGCTCGTGTTTTTTTGTACTTTAGTTATTTGATACGGAAGTAAAAGCCTTCAAGCCATCACACTAAACGTTGCCAACTCATCAAAAAGTACCTTAACATGTATTGTGGGTGCTAAAAATATTTGTTTCTCCACATATATAAAAGTGGAGATATTTAATCAAGTACCTTAAAGTGGATCATATATGCAAGAATTCAATTAGCAAAAGTGTGCAGTTAACCATAAAAAACTAGTAGGGAGCCCTCTCTTTGCAGTGGGAGGGGTGACATATTATATTACCCCATAATAAGCTGATATCAGGATAAATTGAGAATTATCAGGATACATGGATGCCATAATACGAAGATTTTTAAATTTAAAACTCAAGCTTTCGATGCTAAACTTACATCTTCATCAGGAGTAATTTATCAAATGAAAAGATGGAGAAATTGGAATCAGTCAAAATAATTAATTTCTAGGAAATAACAACATTCTATAAAGCAATCAAATAAAATTATGACAATGACGTAAACTATGGTGATATAAGTTTACCTAGGGATTTATATGATTGGAATCAGGATGGAAGACCATATTGGTTTGATTTTCAAACCAAGTTCTATGTTTGCCTTGTTCTTACTTTTAGTACTGTCTAAGCTTTCCTTGAATTTGTGCAGAAAATATCGTGGTTCGGGTTCAATAATACTTGCCAAGTCAAAACTGATTATATGAGATAAAACCGTAGGTAGATAAATTTGTTGTTTAAATTCTTTAATATAAATAACAATCGGTGCCTTTCACGTCTATGCCTTTTTAGGAGCGACCGTTAGTCATTGGCATCATAACGTATAATGCATAAACACGTTAGCTTGAAACGCAGTGAGAACATTTGCATACAATGAAAAACACAAAGCATAATAAAATACATAATATAATTTTGTTCTTGAATGGTTGATTCTTTTAAAGTATAAAATGCAATACATAATTGGCGGAACATAACATCGGCGTAATATCCTAAATTAACACATTAACTTAAAACTTAACATCTTCATCGTAAAATCTAACCAAACAAACTCCATCACTTATCAACCCAAACATTATATTTTTTATTGAATTATGCGTTTTTCATTATACATTTTGTTTCGTAGTTGTTTTCAATCTTGTAGTGTGTGGGGAAGCTCGTGGGTTGAGCTGTGGAAAAAGTGCTTAGAAGCGAGGCGTGAAGTTGCAAAATATTGCAGCTTTATTCTTACAAGTAAAGGTATACATTTAATACACGCCGTTCTCAAGGAGATTAGTGGTTTCTAATGTATTTCATGATGAGGAATTCAGTCGTGATAACCATATCTTCAAACGCTCAACAGTTTAATTGATATTTACAAATTTGGTATTTTCTTTACCATGTCAAGTTCCCATAGTAATGTGTGTTTAAAAAAATTATCAATTATTCCAATAGTTTGTCAAAAATGACGCGGATTTGCAATTCACATCTTGTCAACCGTTACTTTTTTAAAGCAGCCCAAGTAATCGTACTCCACAGAATCTCATAGCAAATAGGCTGCCATTTCATAACGGTTGAGAATTGCAAATTTGTATCATTTTTGACGATCTATCAACTATCAGAAACAATACCATTTAAATCGTGTGGCCACTCCATTAACCATGTCAGTAAATGAGAGGTGTCAATTTTTTTATAAGCATCAAATGAAGAAAGAGTTGAAGTTGAAGTACTTGTAAAATTGTCAATTTTAGAAGACAGCAAAATGTTGAGTCGATCATGCTTTTCTCCTTTCAAACCAACCGTATGTGTCTTTTGTGAAGTACCTTAAAGCGTATCCTTTTTGCAAGAATTCAACTAGCCAAAGTGCGCACTTACATAAAATGTTGTTTTTCTCATCGCGAAAAACACCAAGCGCCAACGTGGCTGACACCATTTCACCAAGACTGGTGTATGTTTGCGCAAAACTTTCTCCGATTAAAGATACAACATATCCAACCCCCGTTTAGTCCTTAGTTTTTCTCCACTTGAAAATACAATCCATTTAGTTTAGTTCTGTTTAAATTTCTCCGAAGAACAAGCAAAGATGGGTAATCTTAAGAAGCATAGGAATATCCGTCTAGGGGCAATATTTCTGCAGCTTCTGTTAATCTACAAGTGCGCTGCTGAGCCCCCGATTGATACTGGCTCCGACTGTCTGATCAATTTAGTATTTTCGAACCCAGTGGAAAGTCTGACTAAAGTTCTGTCACCAACTGAAAACAAAGTAGTGCATACGTGGACTATTCATCAAACGGAAAATCTCCCCTTTGGAATTGAAGAATTTGACATCAACAATCCAGATCATAATATTTCAATTCAAGACGGATACTTTCGCCTCACTCCCCGTCGTATGAAACCCTGCATCACGTTCCTCCTGTTTCAAGAAACCTTTGAAGAGGTCACTACAGCAATTCACGAATCCGGCTTTGCCACTTCTGACAATGTCATGTTCTTCATACAAGTGGACAGCTTGACATTGGATAACCACCTCATTTCCGACTTTGATAAAAGGCTTTTCACTTCCGGTGTGGAACCATTTCACGCTGGCGTTGCGTTTTTCACCAACAATCCACAATCCTCACATATCTCACACATGTTTTCAGTTTTTTGTTTATTTTGTTCAGCGCGAATTTCACCAATAGAATCACCGTCGCTAGATGATTTGCACCGTTTTCACAAACAACTTAGTAGTTCGGGATATGGGATAAAAGTTCTTGTTCGAGCACCACCTTTTGAAGAAAGAATGCTACAGGATCAATCTAATTGTTTCAAGGTGGCCAGGCAACACGGCAGAAATATGATTACTCAGATTTTGAAGGCATGCTTTCACACCGACGATGTGCTATTTGCTTACCTGCAGATAGTTCTCAACTTCACGTTTATCACAACTGATAAGGATTTTGGGAAACATGAAGCCAATCGGAGCAGCTGGTATCCACAAATTATCTTCGGTGAAGGTGATATCCAGTCCGTAGCAAATGTTTACGCGTACAAAAGAGGTCAAATTTCCGTTTCTTTTCTACTGGAAAATCGATTTGATGTGTGGGTTTGTGGATATCTAGAGGATTTCGTTTTTAGTGATTATTCAATTGGAGCGGATTTTAGTAAGGGGATTTTGTACTCATTTGCGGCGGTTTTGATTATTTTCTTCTTACTTTCAAAACAAATATCCTATGAGCTGGATTTAGCTTGGCCTATGATTGGACTACAATACGTGAGGAGAAAGCCAAGAGAGTGTTTATTTATTTTGATTATACCAATCACCTTCATTTCTATTCTGTATGGTGGTTACCTGTCAACAAACTCCATGTTTTTTAATTTACCTTCATTTTCTCAATTTCTTAAGTATGGTTTCCGGATTCACATGCAGGACGGTTTCACCGCGTTTGAAAAAACGTTGAATTCCTTGCGGGACATGAGATTCCCTCCTTCATTTGTACCAGCCTTGGACAAGTACCTCGAGGGTAAGAACCTAACAGATATGTTTGTGGGTCAAACATATTATGACTTTCACTGGAACGACTTCAAGTCATGGTCTGCCGTTATGGCGGAGAAGAAACTGATGGGGATTTCATTTGAGGTAGCATTCTTTCAGAATAAAATTTTCCGAGGTGCAAATGGCACAGTTTGCAAGGTCTTTGATTTGAGGGAGGAGTTTGGCTTTATTACAATATTTCCAACAGTAACTCGAACCTGGTCATATTTATCACAAAAGATGATCTTCACGATGAGGATGTGGGAGGAGATGGGATTTCTTCAGTTGGGAAGAAGCATATCACAAGATAATATCTACTTTAAAGTTGATTTAATTGAAACGAACGTTTTTGGAGAGTATCGTTTTAATGAGAATCATTCTGTGGGTTTCAAGTCGGTAGTGGGGTTGGCAGCTTTTGCACACTTTACTGCTTTGGGCTTCACTTTGGCAATATTTCTAATTTCTGTGGCATACAATAATCGTAGAGGGGTGTTGAGGCTTTCGCAAAATTGGTGGTTTCGCGTGTTATCGAGAATAAGCATTTTCTTATCGCGCCAGGAGAATAATGTTGTGCCATTTTAGTTTTAAAAAATATTATTTATAAACTCTTGTGCATGGCAAAATCGTATTTAACGTACCTACTTTAATGTAATATTAGTTAATGTTTAATGCAGTACAAATATTTTGGTTTTATACGTATGAATATTACATAATGCATTGATATGCCCCTTTATACAAATATACAAAATCAAATGCCTCTTTTTGACATTCGAAAACAACGAAACTACAGAGAATAATTTATTAGTATTAATCTTCTGTTTTATTGCATTTAGGTTGGAAATGATGCTGAAAGAAAATTTTCAACGTCAACAACCTCAAGCACACATTACCTAAATAAGGCTAAATAAGATTAGTAGGATAAGTGGAAATTGACGCTGTCAGGTTGTCTTTCGTAAGCTTAATTTTTAGCTGAATCCACATGATTATAACTTTCATTTTCGCTGAAGAGAATGAAAGTTAAATTTTGCTTTTAATTTTACATCAATAAATTAACTGTGTATCAGATCGATGTTAATAAACATAAATTTTATTTAGATGGGTAACAGGCAGTTTAATTCTGATTTAGTTCCGTATCATGCATACACATACACCGACATGTCAATAACTCACAGCTACTTCCCTGGACAAAGCTAGCCTGGCTTGGAATCCACATCCCCCGGGGGTCCGCTTTCTTCTTGCAAAACTTGGGAATTAAAGTTACAGCTTGTTTACAAAATCTATATGGTTTCTTTACTAATGCAGCCCCATTCCGTACAAAGCATTCCTAAAGCGATATAAAAATACGAAAATTCAGGTTGTACACAAGTTATATGGAAAAACTTGTATGGTGTTGACTTGATATGTCCAAAGATCATGAAACGTGGCAGTCTTCCTTTGAAATGAGCAACCAAATTAATTAATTTAATTTAAAGTAATGGCTTTTACAACACTATAAGAAAACATTCAAGAAGTAATTTCCTTTTAGTGGTAAACTTCGACAGTTTAATTTACAAACGAGCATATATACTGTCATAGTCAGTCTTAGGGCTTTTAATGTGTCATACAGGGTTCGGTAATCACTGGATTAATATTTTTATCTTGTTAATTAATCATAACCTAATTAATCTGGCAACCTTTTGGAAATGGGTTAATCTTAAATCTATATAAATTTAATCTTAATTTATTCTAATCTAGCTGCGACCAAAAATTTAATCCGATTAAAACGACAACCAAGGGTATCCTGGTATTTTTGGAGATACTAAAATTAGACAAGCATTAAAGTTTTAATGATTGATAAGACAGAAGTTGTAAGGATATGGCTAAGATTAAGATAAAGAACCTTTATGTGTACTTATGCGTATTTTGGTTTTTTGGAAATTCCTGAAACGGATATTTTTATTTGAAATTTTTCAACCGCATAAGGTAGCTTGATAACTGGTGAACATAAATCCGAAGAGATAACCTGGCATCGAGTAGGTTATCAGTTATCATATTTTAAATGGCTTTCGAAACATGTATGCATATATTTGAAGACTTAATCACGGTTACATTGGATGATTAAATTTTAAATTTTAAATGGCAAGCTTTGGATGGTTTATTCTTCCTTTATCATCAGGACAAGAAAATAATTTTGTATTTACAGGCATCGTGTACGTGTATGCATATGCATGAAAATATGTATACATATATATTCCCAAGTGATTCCAGAACATAGACGTGAAAAATATGTATGCGTATAAAGACATTCCACCCAACTAAGGAGTCGAAGCGAGAGAGTGAAGAGAGTAGACAGTGTTAACCGAAGAGTAGAAAAACATCATCACATCATACACATTACCACGACATGACGCGTAGTATATTTACGAACCAGCAACAGCAAAAATAAAAAAATGATGCGTAGGCTCTTGAAAATACAAGAGTAAAAACACCTGTCTTAACATACCTTTAGTGTTAATCAAGCCTTAACGTGCACAAGATATACTAATATTTATTTGTAATGCGCAAACGTGAACCAGCACAGCCTGGCCAGTGCTGCGCACTATTCTTCTTTGTGCATCCGGATGATAGTTTAACCCTGTTTTTGAACTGTGTAAATAAATATATATTAACTGAGAAATGATACACAAGGATGCAATGTTAGGATAAACTCAATACAAAAAACTGTCCATTTAAAACTACAGTCTGAAACTCTGAAGTTGCCAGTACCAGCTTGGCCGTTGTTTTCTTCTTCGCTTTGTATCAAAGAAAAGGTGGAGAAAATACACAAGGTGAATACCAGAATAGCATCATACCAGAGCCACACAAATTCCTCCAATGTTGACCATGTATTTTACCTATCTCACCTGCATGTGTCCTTGAGCTTGAACCACTTTACCAGTCAAATTTCCACTCAAAATAGGAGAGTACATTTTTATCTTACCTGTCTGGAGAGGAATATCTCGATCACACACACAGGTATTAATTTTTAAAAAAAACATGAGTATGAACCTCATTTTCTTGATTTATAGATGTGTATTGCTTTCTTAAAATCACAACAAGTATCCCTTCTCCCTTGCAAACACAGAAATTCACCAGACTGCCCCTTTCTCCAGGTCAGGGTTGAGGTTACAGGATGGAGATTTTTTGTAAAATAAGAAAATAATACAACAAAAATAAACCAAATGACAGCTTTAAAATATAGCTGTGACTACGCTTACCCGTGATTAATCTTTCAAATATTCAATACTTTGATTTATCATTATGTATAATTGTTAAAGATAATTGTACATGAAAAAATAGGTCAAAGCCATCCCAAAGTAGCCCGAAGAATTTATTGGATGTAGATGGACAGTCACCTTTAACTATTTCTAGAATTTATTCCAATTAAATGTCTGTAAATGAACAAGATGCCTTGGATATTTTTCCGGGTACAGCATTAAATATTAAAGTAGTGTATTTGTGCTCAACTCACAAAAGATTGACGTGAACATGATTAGTGGACTTTCAAATAGATTATTGAGTTTATAATTTATATCATAATGAAGAAATGAATTGAAAAGATGAAAAGAATTACTTAGCAATTTAATTTAAACATGATATGAGTATTCCATATCAGAAGTCAAATCTGGGAACTACAGCTGGCAGAAGCCGTTCCTTCCCGACCAGTTACCTTCAACAGATAACAATGATTAAATTACTACTCCGACTCATTATTTACTATAGCTTGAGGGATTGCAAGTATTTTGAAAGACCTAAAGCTGAAAAATAACCATATAGTTTTCAAAACCAAAGTGTTTAATTATTTTTTATAAACTTCCAATCTCTTTGATTTGTTAAATATGTCATATGTTCTTAATCTTGATTGTTTCATGTGGAACCGAAATTATAATAAAAGTGTCTGTAATGAATGCAAACTCATTGACTTATGTATAAACTGGACGATTTCTCCAGCTGGTATACGTATACGGTATTCTTAACGTGAAAAATCTTGAAGTCATTTTGCTATTCATTGCTCTGTAAAAGTGATGACTTTAACCGATAATTTTTTACTAGTAATAAGTGGGATTTACACAATGACCTATAAATGAGCCATAAAGTCTAACAGCTTCAACGAAAAGTCTATGCTTACTACTAACAAACTGCTGGAATTGTCTCTGATGGAACTTGTACCATCACTGTAATTAACAGCTTAATAATAGTAACCACAGAATATCAACGTCGAAAAGTGTTCATCATTCAAAGCAAATGACTGGTTGGTTTACTTTCTCCAACAAACGTCTACTTTTCCAAAGATAAAGCTAACAACGAAAATTTGTAAGTCTAGGGTGGAACCCATTGTGAACTTGGAAGTACACGTTCGTGTGGCTGTGAGTCTACCACTTGTCGGACTTTTTAACACATTTTTGGCATTCGACTGAGTGATTTGTAGTAATCACTATTATCAAGTACCGGATTTCGTTTAATGATAGTTTATGCACATTCTGGGAGCCAATCGCAAACAATTCAATTCTAACGCAATCATTAAGTATTGAAATGAGCCTAATCTTATTTCAATATAAGTGAATCTAGTCTTGTATAATTAATATAGGAATATTGAAAGATTCTGAAAAAGATATTCCTCCATCCCAACATCCCGAGAGAGTTCAATCAACAAGTTTATTATTCCACTTGGATATCAGAATTGATTCTATTCACAAACAGGTAATCAGATATATATATCTAGATGAAGAACAACTTCATCATCATTCTCATCATCAACATCTAAAGATGTTGCTGTTGCATACTATCCATCCAATATATGGTATGGATACAAGTTCATACTAAATTTAATATATATATTTGACTTGCTCAATACAGTATCCACTTCGGCTTAAGAATAAACGGCAACATTGGACTTTGCAAGAACTTTGTACTTTGATGGGACTTGCCGTTGTTTTTTATGAGTTTATGTGCAAGCCGGATGGAGTTGATTGATTTTTATTTACATTCGTTTACTATTTTTAACGTACATATTAGTTAAGTATCACAGTTAAAGTAGGTATCACAGTTAAAGTAAGTATAACAGTTAAAGTAAATATAAGTTAAAGAATGTATTTGCCGCCGCCACCACCACCAGACTCCCTCCTTGATGGTTCACCAGAATTTTCAGGATCCATAGTCATATTGTAGTCCTGAACCCGGAAATTGGAAATCAAAAAATTATTAGTAATTTGCATTGCATTATTTTTGAAAATACTAGTATGGAATAAAAAAAACTTACGCTTTATTTTGTAGCGTTCTGCATTTCATGGTCTCCGACATTAACGTGTAGATCATTCAAGTTCCTTACCGTCCGGACCTGGAGAAAAAAGAAAAGAAGAGAGCAAACATGTTGATTCCAAGTGGCTAAAACACGAATTTCTGATAAAAAGTAATAATAGGGAAGTTATTCATCGCTTAATTACTAGAGTAAACTAATTCTATGTATAATAAACAAAAAAAGTAGTAGTCATAATAATAGTAGTAAGTTTAGCGTGCAAGGGTCCCGCGTCGATCTTCAGTCCATGGTGATGACCTTGATCGGGTGTTTCAAGTCGATGAGTACGGCCGTCGGGTTGGTGGGGTCGACCAGCCACAGGTATACGCTCCTACAAGTTAGGCATGTCTTTCGCCATGCCTCCTGTTTTCTCTGCCACTCTGCAGTGCATCCCCAGCAGAAAACATGACGGCAGCCGTCAAGTTTTACTGAAAGATGACACTCGTAAGCTTGACAGATTGAGCAGTCCCCCATGATCTTTGGGAAACAAATAAACAGCAAAAAACAAAAACACGATAAGAACCACAAGCCACACATGTTAGAAAAAGGTCAAGATGGCTCGAGCACTTCACTTACACCTCTTTAAAAGGCTGTCTGTGTCGGTTTTAGACAATTTAGTTATTTTAAGTGGTAATAACACAACAAAGGAACCTAAAAAAATAAAGGAAAAACAAATCCACATTAACTAGAGACATTAAAAGATTTTTAATGAAGTTATAAGGTTACGTTTTTGAACATAAATATGGATTTTGGACATGATAACCACTCAGGTTCAGTCAAACCACTTTGCAATAAATTACAGCCAAACTTCTTTGCATTTAAGTTTTCAATCATCTAACTTGGAACATTGACACTCTGGAAAAGTGTACTAACAAAATTATTATATTTCGATAATAATTAAGCTGTTCTATTCCACAATAGTACTCTTTTTAAGATTTGCCTTTACCATATTACTTATATTAGTCTTTAGTCAGTAACATTGGTGAATTATTGATGATTCAAAAGCAAGGTCCGCCTTCAACCTAGCGTAGTTTCGTAATTTTAACTTTGCATTTGCATCTTGGAAATAGCTCGTAGAATATCTTAGAAAAAAATGCAAATGCTAAGCTGTTGTTGCTACAAATACAAACACTTTTGTACTCAATTTAGTGCTCACAATATTCTACTGGATGAAAAAAATGCAAGCAGTCTGTTGTAGTAGTGGGGCATGCAAGATATGGTGGTAATGTTTTGAATAGTCACTTGCAAGTAGTTAAAACAACAATTGCTCAACGCCGTCATACTTTCACTTGTATTTTATGAGGAGAAAATCTCCAAATAGATTTAATTCTTTCAAATTTGAAAAATTCAAGAATCCATACTGCTGCAACCGCAAGTATAGGTTGTCTGTAGAATCTAGAGATGTCACCCAATGATCAATGATTTCGTCTTTTTGTTTTCAAGTTTTTAAGTAGTATTTCTAACTAGAGTTCGGCAGATGCAAATATTTTCTATCAATAGAAAATGTTACGGAGACAAGTGAAAAAGTTGTTTGAGAGATGGTATTTTTCTCCATCAAATGTTTGATGATTAAATGGTTTGCTAGTTGTTAAAATTGGGACGGGTGATTTATTTGAGACAGTTTAAACTCAAATTAACTCGAAAGCAATTACGCCATTCAAGTCTAATCTAAAGTCTTACTGCAAGGGCCACTGATACTGCCCAAGAATTAAATCGACATTTCTTGGGACCATTGCCAGTCGTTGAGGGCGCTCCAGACGGGTCTAGGCGAATTTCCCTTATGGCGGATTCCTTTAACGTGACCTATTTCCCGTATTGCGGACTCCCCTTATGCCGAATTCCCCTTATGACTGACTCCCCTTTTGGGAAAATCCCCTTATGACGATTTCCAAGTTTTGAAATTCATGGCTATCATATGGCATCCTTTATTCTACACAGTTCTTGTTTTTCCGAAGCTGTTCCTACTTTACAGTTTTGGGTACACATTTACATGTGAGTAGTCTGCATACAACCGCTAACGCCGTGAGCGTAAAGCCTGACGCCTTAACGACGATTTCGAACATATAAAGGGGGTTTAAAATCGTCGATGGGGGCGTGCGGATGATGCTAGGGGGTTGCGGATGACGCTGGTGAGTGGCAGGTGTTGTGTGTGCATAATACAAATAGCATAGAGCTAGATCACCATCATTTTTATTAAATAAATTTTTAAAATCTGAATGCTTTAAGCCAAAAAATTAAATAAACACTCTCGCACACATCGCGAGAAACGAGAAAAAACACGTTCGCACTCCATTAAAAGATGGCACTCTCTCCCGTCGAAGCTTCTTCTCAACGTCGTCTTTTGGGATTGGTGGCATGTCCTCCTCTTGAAAACTGCGAGGGGGAGATGTGGAATCCAGGGTGCGAAGAGAAAAAAGGGAGTCTCTGTGTTTGGGGGCTAAATTCCGCTGGTAGTGTTGGTGTGGCTACATGTGGGGTGGCTGAAGAAGGCCCTGCTTCACCACCGCACTCCACGGCTTCTTTGTTCTGCCGAGGAAGAGGAGACATAATAATCTGGACATGTTTCTGGTTCCTGGCAGAATAGAAGACCGTGAAGTGCCTCCCATCCAGGTCTGCGGGTAATCCTCTTTGATCCGGCATGAGTCGGGCAAATTCCTAGGCACTCATGAGCCCCCACATGCAGTAACGAGTTGTCGCGTCGAGACAGCGGTGGTGCCAACCAAACTTGTAGCTGGCTTTCGCCTCGAGTGCTACTGTACCTCCTCCTAAACCTAAAATAAATAAAAATGACGGATGAATTGACTTAATGAATGACTATATGATATTATAAACTAATGACTATACTGACGAATTTACAAAATTACTACACGAATAACTGACTATATGATATGACTTAACTAGTGACTATATAACATGACTAAATTAATGACTAGCGAAACTGATTCTACTGATGACTACACTGACTAACTAAACTACTGACTAGACGACTGACTGCACAAAATACCTTAACTAATATTTAATACTGACTAGACGGAATAACATAAACTAAATGAATATTAATGACTAAATATAAACTAACCTACAAACTAATTACAAATAGAGCTAGATTACTAATTTAAAAAAACTTACCCAAGCAAATCCCGACAACTTCAAACTTAACAACAAACACCTTCTCCCTCATTTCCAGGTGACTGGGTTGTTGTAGCCGTTCCAAGGCTACAAAGTTCCTCCGATCCTGGACCAAGTAATAGGTCGGTTACTCCTTCCACAGCAGTTGCGTTCAAGACGCACAACGACCGATGACCCACCTCCATATACGTGCATAAGCCTCCTCGGAGGCAGCGAAGGTATCCATTCAGCACATGACACTGGAATTTATTTTAAAACATAAAACCTATAAATTAAAATCTTAATTATATATTTTTTAAAAATATTTACCGTAAACTCCATAATTTAAATGTAAGGATATCAACGGAATAGAAGTAGTTAATACTATTTTATCAAGCCAAGCTTTCAGAAGTCAACTACTTCCTTCAACAAAACAAAACATGAAGGAAAGGAGAAGAGCTCGAGCTCCACACGACGAAAAAATATGCATAATCCAGAAATTATTTGCATGCGTGTTATGCATAAACTAGAACGCCCGTTGTGCGCTAATCGCACGACAGATTTGAAAAGAGTATAATATACATGGTACTTATTGTCAAGGGAGTTTTATGTCCAATATAGAAATAAAAGCTTGATTAAAAACGAATTTTCTGCTCTCGTTTGCTCACTTCGGTATCTGAATAAATATTTTGGCATATTGTACATAGAGTAATACCTATTAGTCAAAATGACACACAGAACACTTCCTGCTCATTCCAAAGATAAACGTCGAAGGATATGTCACAAAAATGCATGCATGATCATATCATGATGCACAGTCTTTAACGTTTCATTTTTGCAGAGTATCATTTTACATTTCAAGCATGCAGAGTATGATGTGAAAATGATCGCCTCTAAGATTATGCTATGGTCAGATTATTATCTCAGAAACGCTGGCTCCTGTTATCCTAAGCCTATTGTTCGACACAAGCTTAAATGTGTCAGTTAGGATATTTAGCTCATTTGATACGAAAAATCTTTCTGCATGAAGTACATGCATTGCGCATGTCAAAGCGCTTCCATTAATCCTTCGAGAAAGTCATTACTTCTAAAACCAATCTAACCAATCATTTAGTTCGAATTTTTTAACCAGCTAAATTTGTACACAATTTAAAGGAAGAATATTTTATAGCATAAATTACATTAATAAAATTACATTTACTGAAAGCGTTTTAGCTGCTATATGAAGCGCCAAAATGGTAAATTATACATGCCATGTAAAGCAGTACTGCTTTTCTTCCTTCTCAATTTTCTTTGTAAAGAGACGGGTTCTTGCAAGCTACATACATCGTGCCTGGAATGTGTGTATAATGCTTGTACATTTATTGGAGAAGAGAATGGAAATCTGTATATAAGTGAACATGAGATATTGTTAAAAGAATTATCATGGCCCGCTGATTCTGCGAAAAAGTGCGAGCGACGGTTTCCTTTGGATCTATTCAGTCCAACACCAACAAAACAACATTCAATTGAAAATTCTTTTAAAGAGCCAGTGATAGGCGGTACACAATATGCGGTACCCTCTTTGGAAGTTGAAGGAGGTAAATATATTGTATCCTATTATCTACAGATGTAACGATTGTTTATACATCGCATATTTATGTTCATCAAATGGACATCAGTGTATTCATTCTTATATGTACTTATGTGATTTCAATGTGTCAATTCGATGCAGGTTGGGAGTGGATAAAGGAACTTTTTTAGAAATTAAAACGACTAAGCAAGCATTACCTAATATATTCAACTTCACCATGACGTCGTATATTCAACCATTTCCTTCAAAGAATGCTAACAGATCAACCAATGCACAGGATGTTGTACGAATAACGTATCTGCCTCGAAAGAGATCGAATATCTCAGCGTCATTACGTGTTCCTGTCTCCAAGCTAGATCCAAAGTCCGCATATAAGTCGCCGATAAAGTGGAAGTCACAAAAATATACATGGTTACTTATATGCATGCATGGTGATACACATCATGGTGATGATCTTCTTTTCATCATTTTATATTTTTACTCTTCCCACTAGCCCATCTATCGTCAGCAATCCAGCAGACTCAACAAACGAACTGGAGAAAAACGACGACTACTGTGCACACTGAAATACCTTCAAACCAGAAATACCCAACACATTCAAAGTCGACTTCTAGGTTTGTTCCTATTTACAACCACAGAACGCTGAAAACATGCATGCAACATACATTCAAAGGCGGAGAGATTACTCCGGAGCATACTCGTAATGAAAAAAATTACAAGGAACCACACAATGCATGTCTTCTGGAATCCATTTTTGTTTTTTACATTGTAAAAAAAGAATCTTTATGCTTCCACCACCACCAGTTTCGAGATCCGAAAACTTTGACGAATGTCTTCTCTGAAACTCCTGAAAACAACACAATATAAATCTAACGGTAAGTCAATAAGTCAACTTTTGCACATATCCAAAATAAAGAAATAAAATAACCTTAAAATTGTATATATTTATTCATTCGGAGAGAAATAAGGTTGTTTTTGTGCAACAAAGGTAACATGTTTTCTGGACCAATGCTACGTGTGGTCGCTCATTTAATCAAACTATTGAGTTTTTTCAATGACAGAAACAGCAAATCTTGAGTCTTATAGCTTACAGAAAAGCTGTTACATCCTATACCATTTTCCACAAGCATCTCATTACAACAGGCAAGTAGAGCAAATGGAACGATGGAGTTTGTACCAATAATAAGACAAAAAGTATTGAATTCAATTTCCAATTTCCATTTAATACATAAACCATTTAATGACCGTACCACTGAGAATATTACTGGTGGTGAAATATAGCTTTCACATGCTTCCCGAATCGATTCATGCTGACCAGAAAATCAATTCCAGATCGCTTTCTTAAGTTAAACAGACCCAAGAAACCGGTTTTACAACATTATAACTATTGAAAAATATAAGCATACTCTTTAAAGTCAAAATGGCACAAAAATCCAAAGTGGCACACAATCCAAAATGAGACGAATGTTATGTCAATGAATTGCTCCACTTTACAACAGGATTTGGTTTAAAATCCCATCCGCGTCTTGAGCAGTTTACATAAAAGGTTCCGTTCAAGTTCAAACATTTTTAAACAATCATACATTAAATTCAGAACCAATGCACTTGTATTACCCCATTCTACTGTAAATAGGATCTCTGACTATACACCAGTTTGATTTTTTTGAACTTTTAATTATAATCATCTCGTAGCAAAGGGAAAAGTTTTTTATGTCTGAAACACATTCCCGAAATCAGAATTCAAGAATTCGCTTCTGTGTGGCTTTTGGAGTGGTAAGAGTGATGAAAGACACATGGACGAAAATATGAAACATAATTTATACAAATACTCCAGTTAACAACGGGACGACAGTGGTTGCTAAGATTAATTAATCATTTCAATCCGTCTTTGCAAGTAGCGAATGCTATTTTTAGCAATATCACCTCAGAAAGAGTGCTCTTTTGTGGGGTTTTAGAGTTAAGCTCGGATCAAGGCACACTTAACTTGTCATTTTTAAAAAAAAAAGAATGGAGAAAATCGGGGAAGTCTGGCTGGAATTAGATGAATATGGACAGGAGGTGACAGTGAATACTTAAATGAGATTCATTTTGCAAATGAATTATACGCATTGCGCGTTTCTAATTGCAACTTGCTGCATAATTCGTATGATTAATCTGCTTAAAATGACTCTACACCAAAAATGTGTGAATTGGAAATTAATCGCAAATAATTTCTTTCCTTAGAGCATTGGAAATACAATAGAAGGAGCCCGCACAATCTTCTCCTATGATTCCCCTATTATCAACTTCATTGTTGGGATCTTGGTAGCATATGTTGTCATTTACTTCATAACTTTCTACTTAGGTAAGCAGACATATGTAACCAACTGAAATAAATTTCATTTGTGCATCAAATATTGCAACGAATTTTCAAAAAAAACAAGGTCCTGTCCTATTTGGGATACGGTCATACCGTCCGTGGCTGATTTGGACCAGATCTATGCAGGTCCCAGGAAGAGTTGTGGAATTGGTATGTTATTGATAAATATAATTTAGTGGAACTCATTAATGACATATACGCTACTCCTATTATGTTAATAATTTCAGAATGGGGAATCAGGCATGAATCTTTCTGCGAAAGTGCCTTCAGCCATACAAAAAATATATAAACACAATATTTGCGATTGGTGATAATTTGCACTTAGGTGTTGAGCATACAAGCAAGCCCACCAGTGAAAATTAATCCTATATTTGTTTTGTAACTTTTCTTGTGATCTTAATTTCTCTAAATGCCAATGCTATACAGATTCTTTAATCAAAAATTATTTTCATTATTTGTGAATAATTTGTTGCAATAAAAATAAAGTTTCGTGAAGTTTTAATAAGCATAATTAAAATCATGAAGTTCTCCAAATAAATTAATTGTTCAACGTCTTCAGATTGTTATCAATAAGTTTGCAGATAGGTGGATTCTATTAGAGAACCTACCACAACATCTATTAGCTAGCAATTATAAAATAGCTGCATATTATATGACAAAAATGTTCATGCATCTATATCTATAATAGATTTAAAAGGCCGAGTGGCAGAATTAGATCAAATCAGAAGTCATCATTTCCACCGTCAACCATTAATATATTAAAATTAATCAAATTTGTGCTTAATAAAGGCATATAGAATACAAAAGGATAAACATATTGAGTTTGCCTACCTCATACCTCCATCTCCTCTTCCTATTTTCTAGATAAACTTGCAAGATAACCCTCCAAACCAACCACAGGCAACAAATTTTTCCGGTTTTGTGTCTCCAACAGTATTGCTGTAAATGGATATATTGTGGCAAAATAGAATTTCAACAAGAGTCGAAAGAGAAAGCAAGTTTGCTCTTGCTTTTTTTTCAGTTATAAAATATATTTTTACATGATTTATATTTTTCGAGTGGATTTTCAAAATAATTTTCGTTTTCTCGAACATTGATCTGCCTGCAAGGGACAAGCTTACATCAAAACTGTTTGAAAACTTACGTATTTTGTGATTCGACATGTACATGTTGTTTAAGTAAAAAGATGGGATGACGTGATGAGCAAAGCTCGAAGGTAATTTCAACTTTATGATCATTATTAATTTAATTAAAATCATCTTTAAATGCCATTAAGAGCGACTTACGAATGACGAAAATTGAAAGGTATAAGCCCCCGGAATCTTCTTCAGAGGTCACAGTAAATGTTAAAACTGAAGACGAGATTTTAATTAGCGAAGTGACAAGCGCAATTAGCATGTTAAGTGCTATCAGCTTATTATGGGGTATTATGTCTCCCCTTCTGCAAAGAGAGGGCTCCCTACTAGTGTTTTGCAGGGTTAAATGCACACTTTTGCTAATTGAATTCTTACATACATAATCAACTTTAAGGTACTTGATGAAATATATCCACTTAAAGATGTGGAGAAAGAAACAAGTTTGACGCCCACAATATATATGTAAAGGTACTCTTTGATGAGTTGGCAATGTTCAGTGTATTGGCTTAAAGGCGTTTGCTTCCGTATCAAATAACTAATGCACAAAAACTCGTGTAATGCTAAATACAAATCCAACATGACGAATACAATTGACTTTTAAATACAAAAGATTCTCAAGCAATACTACCTACATGTTCGAGCAAAAGATTCCACAGTGGAAAAAATGATTCTTAAATCTCTTTTTTAAATGGGCTTTGGTTGAATTGGCATTTAAAAATAATAATGTGTGTTAACATGATGAGATCCTATTCATATACTGATAATTTATATGTCCAAATTTTTCCATAACACACATATAGACAAGAAATCCTTTCAACCTTGAGCAACACTAGTTATTTTATGACTATGTAGCTGACGATTAGTTCACTTTATAAGAAGCAAAGAACGCAGGCAAAAGGTCTTGTTCTGACGTGAGTCATTTTTTACAGCTAATGGAAAAAATGAAAGGGCGGATGTGGTTTAAGACAACAACACAATCGTACTTCATATTATTCCTGCAAATACCAAAATGCAAGGTTTGCTCATTTATAATGAGCAACATTATATTACAATGCAGGAAGATTGATAGGGAACCTCTTGACGAAGTACAATCTCCTCACCAAAATCAGCACAAATGCTCACATTCTTCTGTGATCTACTTCCACTCATTTCTCTGTTTTTTGTAAAGCTGCGCTGGTTATTGAATGAATATAGATGTACATCCTTTACACTCGATAGGTATTACATACTAATAAAGTTTTACAGGATTGCACATTATTGTTCATAAATTAAATGCGGGATAACTAGAATGCTATTTTTAAACAGGCAGTAAATGAAGAGTTAAGTTCAATGCAACTATTCATGTGCCATAATTAAAATTGTTGATACTTTTATCAAATTTATTTACAGGATAATTTGAAGAGTAAGTTGAAAAAGAAAACTTCTGCTTAGAGACTTTCCGAATAGAGCATCATCAATCAACAAGACAAACTTTTCTAAGCTTTAGTTATTCATTTAGAAATTTAATAAATGTAGTCATCCCAACACCCTGCAAATGACGTAATAATAATGATAGGTTGAGTAGGTGAGTCTCCAGCGGCTGATGGAGAAAGGGATATAATATTTACTGAAAGTTGTCAGTTCACATAATCCGAAGCCCAAAGTAAAGAAAAAAATATTGCACTGTTGGAACTAGATTTTTATATTTGGACACAAACATCGACTTATGCAAAGCATGCAACATGTTTATGCCTTAAAATATCATGCAAAAGAAGTTGCAAAGGGTCTACCTTAGTTTATTCATATTTAGTTTATTCATGTGCTAAAAGAATTCCCGGAATATTTACACAAAAAATTGGGGTTTTTTTCTCCAGAGTATAAACTTAGCTCGAGACAAAAATGCACTTCTAAAGCAGGTTTAACACTCTAGCAATAGCTCCAGACAAGATTCCCTGATTGAACCTGAGGTCATGTCTCGGTCACTCATTTATACTCCTCCGAAACCACAGAGGAGCTGAACATTATATTTAACATTTACAAATATCTAAATTTTAATTTCTCCTACTCACACGTTTTGTCTTTCACAAGCACATTTTTCTTTTACTTAAATATATCATAAATTTTGACTTATTGATTAACTGCTGTGATTATTAAACATATTTTACAATTTCTAAATTAAAAATTATCATTAATCGTTTCCAGTGCTTCATTTGAAAACTCGCGTGATGCATTGCCAAAAATAAATTTAATCAGAAAGTAAGAAAAGGATAGACTCGCAGCTCACGAGTTCAAGATGAGAGACGGAAGAGGAGTAGAATGATTGGTGAACAATATTTGTGCTGATAGTATAAAAAATGTCCCTTTGTGGGCAAAACTTTGCTTGCGGTTGATATTATTCATTAATGACGACGATTGTTTTGGGGTTTTTGTAGGTTCTGTTCAAGCCATAAAAAGATGTGCCCTTTTTATAAGATATTTTTTGTTTCAAATCTCATTTACTACCCTTTAAATAAACAACAAAAGGTTCAGTTAGTTATGATTAGAGGATATTTCATAACATCTTGGCGTACCAACCTTATCGAAGCAAATGTCCATTACGTTACCATTTATATTTCGTTTAGATCGCGATATTCCGAGTCCATTAGTGAAACGAAAAAATCCCGTAATTCTTCAAACGTCGGTCTTTCTTTGGGATCAAGGTTCCAGCAAGTTCGTATTTTGGCATAACTAAAACAAATCAATTTTAAAATAAGAAACCTTTTCATAACCTCAGGGGATGGAAAATCCTTGCACTTTAATTTATACATGTCATCCGAAGCAAACAGCGTCTTTCTCATTCGCATTCCACCTCGAATATCTTCAACAAATTCCAGAGACCAGGATAAACCTGGATATGGGACATCTCCTACAAAAACAAAACATTGCTAAAATTCTCTTTCAAATTAAAATCCATGCAAGGAAAGGAATTTGCCTAAAGTGAAAACCGCCAAGGCAAAGGCTCCTGACTTTTTTTCACGTATTTATTATACTCGTACAACTTTCGGGATAATCCAAAGTCTGAAATTTTGCAAGTGTTGTACTCATCCAGAAGAACATTCCTCGTAGATAAATCCCCATGAACAACCTCAATTTAAAAATATGTCATGATCAGCAAATGAGTATTTATTAAAATTAAAATCTCAAATACTCACATTGCGACTAGCAATATAAGCCATTCCAGAAGCAATCTCTTTGGAAAATACAATTAGCTCGCGGGCCATCACATCCATGTCAACTTGTTCATCTCTATTTTGCTTCTCTCTTAAATAAGATTCGAGTGAGCCATTTTCGCACAGAGTGGTCGCAATGTAGATAACTCCTGTTAAGCATAAATAATTATTAAGTCTCGAGTTAGCTCTGGTACGTGCAACATCTCTTTGCAAAGAGCTCGTCAAACCGGTTTAAAAAGTCAAAATGGGAATAAAAACA